>APFE030938141.1:36466-62664 GCA_000404065.3 Pinus taeda
CAGTTTTTGAAGGGAAACTTGCATAGTCCATATTCAGTGAAAAATGAGCAGCATGTAGACAATCATGTAATCACAATATAACCAATAGAAATGGGATTGCAGTAGTCTTGTCAAGTTTTCCATGATCCAATAGCTGATGTTTTGGATGAGGTTTGCATTCAAAGTCTTTCTTCATTGATTACATGTGAGCTTGAAACATGTGTTGATATGAATTTGATCCGGCAGCCAGTTTCTTTGTCATTTTCAGCAGAGGTCTCGTCACAAGGCTCAGATCAAAGTTTGTATTCATGGTATGAGGAGAAAAGAAGTAATCCATTGGGTGAGCTAAGTTCTAGTGTGCTCGAATTTCATGATCCTTATGCAGTGTTTTTGGAGGTGGATAGAGCATCCATCTCATTCATTGGATCTGTTTCTAAGTTGTCATGGGAGTTGCTTTTCAGTAGTTCTCTCTTGTTGGTCATAAGCGAGAACTTGCGGAGATTTCCAACAGCAGATGGGATGCTTACTTGGTTGCATTGGTTGTTTCATTTCACTTGATCAGGTGACAAATGAAACTATTAGAGTAGGTTGTGATGAATAAGCTCCACTTTGAGCATCATTTTCAGTTGGTCGATTGTGTTTAATTATTGAGTCAGTTTCTAGTTGAGTCATGAGTCCTTTATGAGTCAATTTTCAGTCTTGTAGTTAAGTTAGTTTGAGTCAGTTTTCAGTCATGCATTTCAGTTTGAGTTTTTGACTCCATTGCCCAATGAATAAAGCACTGGTCTGCTCTCCCAGAGGTCTAAGGTTCTTGGCACCTCCAAGGAGCTACCATCCCCATTGGAGCCAATGTTAGTGTCAGTCTTTACAGCCTTCCTCCAGTGATCAAATGTGCTCTTACAAAGTGATTTTGAAGTGTCAAGGTCAAATTTTGTCATTTCAGTGAGTCTTCAAGCAAAATTTGGTCACTAGGCATTAGGTCTAGGGTTTGCTCTCACTCTTTTCAAAGTTGCCCAAATTCCAACCTATGTCACTATTCATCTGTGCCTATCATCATTTATAGGGTTTTCATCATCATGTCAAGTTCCATAGGGTCATTTTACAGCTTATCCATGCTTCAGTTGTGCCTAGGCAAGGCTCATTTCCCTCTCCTAGGGTTTTGAAGGCAATTTCTCTTGGACGGTCAAATGAATGGAAAAAATTGTTTTCTGATGTTCATACACCTTCCCCTATCCTTAATGTACCTTATCAAGCACTTCCCAACCCTCAGATCCCCCAAAATATTCATTTTTGCACAAACCCTAGTTTCTTGCTACAACTTGGCAATTTTCTAGGTTGGGCCTGTGTTTTGCCCTTTTGGACCCCTTCCCCTCAATCAATCTCTGAGATTTCACTTTCCCCTGCTTTCTAACATCCCTCCCTACTCCCAAAAATTTCCTCAAGAATTTAGAAGCCCCTTATCCCCTTCATTTCGCTTCATTTCGACCAAAACCCTTGTTCCACACATTGGGATAAGTTTCCCTAAAATGATGTTTTTGAGCAATCAAAGATGATTTTTTCAAAACTGAGAGAGGTTTTTGTCTAGAACATTCCAAGGAAGAAAAACCTCCTTCAATTTTTGTACAAGTGTCATGGTTTGGAAGAAATGTCAAAAATACTGGCGAGAATGAAGGTGCTCGAAGGACGGTTGGCCAAAGCACAAAAACGAAGGAAAACGCCCGATCCACTCCAAATTTTGGAAAAATCCTCTTTGAATGAGCATGGTACTTGATTGGGGACTTCCAGACCAAATTTCAAGAAATTTGGAGAAAATTTTGTCATTTGTGAATTTTTTGTGCCAAACACAGGTTTTTCCCATTAACGGGTCTCACCCCCCGTGAGACCCTTCATCCTGGCAACTCCATTTTGCAAAAACTCAGCATTTATAGATTTTTCATGCAAAGTTACACATGCTCATCAATGGACTAGAGATTTGGTGAAGTTTTGGGCCTCCAGAAAGTCAAACAACAAGCAAAAAATGACTTTCTGCCACTTTTTTGAACTGCAGAAAGATGTCTTGGGCGAATTGATTTTTGACAGGGCAAATGAACTCCAAATTCAAAAATTCCAGTTGGGTTGGAAATTAGACTCATATAAATTTCAAAAAATACCACGTTTTCTCAATTTTTCCACCTGAAAGTGCCCCAAACATGGCTCCAAAGGGGCGCGACCCATCAGGCAGAATTCTCCAGAAATGCACTGTACATCCCAAAAAACACAGATTTGACTCAGTTTGACTTTTTGAGGTGAATGATGATTCTATTTGATTTAGTTATGGTAATTTTTAGACACTTTTACCCTTATGTAACTCTTCTAGAAGATTCATTCATGAAAAGGGTAAAAATTAAATGAATGAATTGGTTTCCAAGTTTATAGAGGCAAGTTGTTTTGACTACCTAGTTTGTAGTGCTTAGTTTAGAAGTGGTTGAAACAGCTCCTAGAAGGATGAGCTTGACCCCTAGAGGCAAGGAAAGGTGTTAGCTTGCCTATATTATGTATTTTCTTAGTCATTTTCAGAGGTTGGAAAAGGTTGGACTCTTGAGGGAGAAGCTACCATTGTATTATTTCATTGTATCTTTGCATTTTTTGGCTAAGGAAGACTAGGGTTTTGCAGTTCTCTTTGGGATTCTTGTGGACTCATGTGTTGAAGGTGTGTTTCTCAATGTTCTTTTAAGCTTTATTATGCGATTCATTTCCTTTCTTTACTTCTACACATTAAACAAATGAAGTGTTAAAGTAAGAATTCATGCTTGCCATGCTCTGCTTTTAAATTTGTTTAATTTCAATGTTTTCTACTGTCTAAAGAGAATTCAAAGTTATTGTTTGCTCTCTTTAGCTCTCTTTCTTTCATTCCTAACCATCCACTTCAGTTAAAGGCATCAACATTGTCTCCTACCTCGCCCCAAGGAACCCCCTGAAGAAACTGTGTCCCATCCCCGCACCCAAGATTGCCCTCTCCTCAATTTGCCACCAAAAACCCAAAAATCCCAAAATCAATCTTTCTGATCAGTTTACTAGCCTAATATCAATGTTACCTTATTGGTCATCTCATCTATTGGAAATTTTACTGATATTGACCGGAGAGAGCCTTCTCCTGCCCCGTAGGGCTAGCTACGAGGCTAAATGGTTTGATGTTGCCTTGAGGTTTGCCTTTTTCAGCCTGAGGTGAAATTTCAAGCGCTAACACCCTAGACTTGGTCTAACTGTAGGTGGAGAAACTCCCTTAAGAAATTGCTCAATTCTAGAGGGAAACCATCCTTCCCTCTAGAAATTACACAATTCTGACTAGCAGCCTGTCGGGCTCCAGAATTGCGCAAACATGTATGTCAGGCTTCATCCAGAAAATTGTGCAATTCTTCCTAGCAAAGCTGTTCAACCTAGGAATTGTGCAATCATGGGTAGCAGTCAGCTGCTCTACCAAGAAATTTCAGAAATATCTTGGGCAACCAGCTCAACTCCCTTCCACAAATGCACATTTTCTCCCAGCAGTTGAGAAGCCTCTTTAATGTGAAGTTGGGTTGACCAGTTCCATCTAGGAATAAGGAAACTTGACTTGCATGCATGGCTTGCTTTTTCCCAGAATAGCAAAAGGTAACATGGAAAAGGAATCCCTTGATTTAGGGAGCTATTTTTAGTAGCTGGAGGTTACATGCAAAGATCGTTTTAGAATCTTTCCTCCAAGTGTCGCTTTTCCTAGGTTTGTGGCATGCGTGTCATAAGCCCAAACTTATTTATTCGATGCATCAAAGCTCATTCTTTCACATCGATATTAGAGATCTGAAATCCCACAACACATCTAGGACTCTTTGACCCATTTGGCTCAGCTATTCATGGGTAAGTGGTCTCAACTTGTCTTTTCCAACATTTCTGTCACTTTTTGTGTCTTCGCTTGTGTGAGTGTTGTTTGCTTGATTTATTTGAATGCTTGTTGTCATTTACATGCATACTAGCTTGTACTAGGACCTTTTGAGTTTTTGTTACCATCTCGCTGCTGTCACATGCATGAAACTATTTTGCATGAAAGGTTGCTAATTCGACGACTCGCTTCACCCACATGCATGATGATCTATTTTCTAAATCTTTCATTCAATGTTTGCATGCACGATCCATCACTTCTGCTTACACTTAGTATCACCATGCATTCACTTTCACATTTGCTTTTAGTTTCCTGTTGGTGAGTCTGGCCAGCCTTGGCCCTGTTAGTGCTCAAATCTGCCTTAGGCTGAAGGAAGGCGGGATTCAAGACAACATCATACCACGCTCAGCCTTGTAGCTAACCCTATGAGGACAGGAGAGGGCTCTCTCCGGGTCAAACTCGGAAAAGATAATCAATGGGGCTCAAGATGGCTGAAATAAAAAGCTAATGTTAGGCTAGATATGAAGTACAAGGGTTTGATTTGAGTTTTTAGGAGTTTTTGTGTTGGAATAGGGAAAGGCAAATCTAGGCTTGGGGATGAGGCACAGTTTTCACAGAGTTCTGATTAGGGCAAGGAAGGCAATCATTTTTATGCTTTTAGAGTGAATAAATGGATGGACCAGACTTGTGAGGAGCCAAGGAGGGCAAGAGGGTCTCAAGAGTCCTCCTCAAACAGATGGAAACATTGAAAATTAAACAAATTTCAAAGCAGAGCACAACAATCTAGTGAATTCTACTTCAATCACTCGTTTGTTTAATTTCAGAAGCATAGAGAAGGGAAAATGATACACATAAACATCAATGAACTTACAAGTACATAGAGAAACGCACCATCAAAACATAAAGCCACATGGATCCCAACAAGTGCTGCAAAACCCTGGTCTTTCCTTTGCCAAAAATGCAGAGATAGAATGTACAATAGAGTGCTAATCAATCCCAAGTGTCCAACCCTAGAACTGACTGAAAGATTACATGATATAGACTAGCATAACCCATTCCCATGCCTCTAGGGGTCTAGCTCATCATTCTTGGAGTTGTTTCAACAAATTCTAAACCAAGCACTGAAATCTAGGCAATCAAAACAACTTGCCTCTATATGTTAGGAAACTGATTCATTCATTAAATTTTCACTTGTTAGTGAATGAATCATCTAGAACAAGTAAATAAGTGCCAAAATTACATCATGTTTATCCAATTACATCAAGATAGATAAAAAATTACATCAAGAAGAAAAACTAGTCAAACTGACCGAATTTCTGAGCTGGAAGGTGAAAAATTGGGCAAAAATCCTCTGTGCACCGCGCTAAAATCTATGTGCGTCATGCTACTTTAAAGCTTATTTTGAGGCACTTCCTGTAGTCCAAATTAAGCCCAAGTGTTCTTGTTGGAAATCTCTACCTGTCTACTTTCCAACCCAAGTGGAGTTTTTCAATTTGGTGTCCATTTGCCTGTCCAAAATGGCAATCTCCCAAGATTGCTTCTTGTGTGTCAAAATAGGGGCAGTGAGGTCATTTTTAGAGTGTTTTTGACCTCCTGATGACTCAAAACTTGCCCAAACTTCTTGGCCATGCACCAGAAATCATGATTTTTCATGCCAAATCTAGAAATGTAAACTCTTTGTGATTTGGAGCTCCGTAGGAAAAGCGCGCGCCACATGGCGCGACGCACAGGGAGAAAAACTCTGCTTTTAGTGCCAAAATTTGTCAAAATACCAAAAATGCCCCAAATTTCATGAAATTTGCACTAGATATTCTTAATCAAGTGTCATGCTGGGCTAAAGAGGCTTCGAACAATATCCGAAGGCGATCATGCTCCTTTTTCCTCTTTTGCTTCTTTATTGCCTTCCTCAATCTTGCCTTCAAATTCCTTATCCGAGCCTTGGAACTCATATTGCGTGCCCTGTAATGGAAAACCATATGCCTCAATAATGCTTTGTCCTTGTCAACATTTTCCAATAGTCTCTCCAGGTGGATGTTGATCCGCTCAAGCCAAGACTCTCGGTCATCATTAATCTCTTGCTCCAATGGAGTGAGCTCAATCCTCCTCCGTTGGGCAGCTCGGTGATTCTCGCGGATGTTTTTCAACTCCATGATCTCCTGCTGGTCTTCAAGCTATTTTTTCCTCTGCTCCAAGTATCTGATAATCCACTTAGCCCTCTCCAAATTGAGAGACAAGGCTTTGATATCTGTCTGTTGTTCCCAAATGATCTCTCTAAGTTTGGCATTTTCCGGGCCCATATTTGTATCATCATCATGAATGAGAATGAAGTCGGTCTCTCATTCACTTGAAGGCCCCTCATCATGCATTGACCTGTTGCCTCGATCCTATAACTGTGGTGCTGATGTCGAAAGCGAGGCCCCTTCCACCCCGGGTGGAGATAACACTCACTTTGCTGCTGCAAACAAATGTCTAGTGCCCCTCTGATATGTGATGAATACGAGCACACTAATGGTCTCATGGTGATCATACTGATGAGAAGGTCCACTTGTCTCATGCCCAACTTCTAAAAGTCTCCGTGAAGCTCTAAAAAAGTCACAAGAGATGAAATCATCCCAAGAGATATCTTGTAATGCAACCTGATGAACCACCAAAATCTTGATGAAAGAAAAATGGAAAATGTTGTTGAACTGCTGCTTAGGGGTCTTATGCTGCACAAGGGTTGTCATCCTCTCTATGTTCCAGCATATGAAAAAGGAATGTTCATCATCCTTACCCGAGTGAAATGCATGAGCAACCTGATGTGATAAGCATATACTCAAGAGAAGCGACCTTCACAACTGAAATACTTCATGATTAATTTCATTAATGGAGCATATTCATCTTTAATATATCGCAAGGGAAACACCCTCTTAAGTTGCCTCAAGAAACCAGGTTTAATATATGGCTCATAATACTCTCGGTCAACTTTTTGTCTCTTGTTCCATGACTCTCCAACATTAGGCATGCCGGTAGCTAATGAGATAGAGTCTGGTGTAAGTGTGAAAGTAACACCAACCAAAGTAACTTGAGCACCATGCAAATGTAGAACGAATAAGTGAGCCAACTCATGGTGAAATTGAACATTTGAAACCTTTTCGAAAAACTCATAGCATGACTAAAACTGAAAACAAGAGATGGCAAGAGGGCAGGCCTGCAATTCTGTGAGGGTGGTCGGTTCTTCTCTAACATGTCTGCCACTTTTATGAGGCCTCCGGGGTGCATGTTCCCCTGTGGGTGAGTCACTTTGAGTTTCCACCTCATAGTCAGATGAATGATCAGATGACATGATTGATGCTATGAACACTGCTTTGGAGAAATGACTGCTGGTTACAAAACTGTGTTGGATTGCTGTTAAGATATGTTGAAATCTGCCACCAAGGGAAAATGTAACAAGAGAGTGTTAGGAAGGGGGATAATATGAAGGGATGAGGGACTTATGGGGAGAAATTATGTTTAGGGACATGTAGGAGGGTTTGGGAAATTTATATGAGGTAGGGTTTGGGTTTTTACATTTGACAATGGGTAGAAGGGAATTAAGGATAGGGGTTTAATAATTTGAGGGGATAGGGAACAATGAGATTAGGGAACAAATGGAGTCAAGGGGAGAAGAAAATGATGGAAAAAGGATATACTTGGTGGAAAACAATTTTTGAAACCCTAACAACAATTGGCTTGATGACTTTAAGAGGTAGGGTTTGAGAGTTTTTGTTGCAATTTTTAGCATCCATAAACCATCATCATACTAGCATAAAAAAGGATGAAACACTGAGATGGTGACCCTACCTAGAAAATCCAAGTGTTTATATGGCAATTTGATGCAATTTCAAGCAAATTCGAGCAATTTGGTGTATGCGCCGCGTTGCATGCCCAGTGCGCCGCGCCCATTCAAATTTACACTAGAGGTTTGTGCCCAATGCACCGCGCTAGCTTGGTGCACCGCACCCTCTACTCTATGCGCCGCACCTGCCTGACTTCAACTAATTTCACTCAAAACGTGCGCTGGCTCACCCAATCACTTTGAAATGTTTCCTCTTCTCTCTTGGCATTCAGAATGACCTTGATTCTTATGAATAACTTGTTATAAAGACATGGAGACATGGTTTTGATTTTTGGTTCTCCAAAACCCATTTTGTAATGTTTTATTTTGGCACTTTTTCACAGTTTAATGTAACTCTGTATTTCACATTTCCTTTTTGAAATTTTGACTAAAATGATGAAATTTTTGGTAATTTATTTTGTAGGGGTAGCTGACATGGAATTTGGCTAAGGAGACCAGGGCTACGCCTGAAGAATTCAATAGCTGAAGAACATTTGAAAATATTACAAAAACACAAAATGTTGACTTTTCTTCAAAACAAAGTTTTGAAGAACAATCGTAATCCATCAATGTGACAATGAAATATGCGAAGCAAAACATGTGTGGGGCCTCCCTCTGGCCTGCTGACATCATGGACATGTTTACGACTCAATTTGTGAAACCCTAGACCTATGATTAACACGACTCTTGCTTATTAAAAGATCACACATTGACTGTCATGGACTCTAATAAACATTGAAGAAAAGACCTAAGCCAGTAGGTAAAAAACATGAGGGGAATGAAAAATAAGGCCCTTTTGTCAGGTTATGGCATGCTCCTAAAAGGAATGCAGGTGAATGAGCAGAATGGGACACCTAAAATGAAAAGCAAGAAAGAGCTTTGATCTCTGATGAAGGGCTGAACAAACCGACTCTAACATTGGCTCCAATGGGGATGGTAGCTCTTAGGAGGTGCCAAGAACGACAGATCTCTGGAAGATCTAGATAGTGCCTTCATCCATTGGACTATGGAGTCGATTATTTTTGACAAATTAACACAAGACTCATGACTTATTTATTTTGACTGAAAACTTGACTCAAATCGACGCAATTGATGCAACCAAAATGACCAACACTTGACTCGACAAACTGAAATTCAAACTGAAACCTTTCTTCAGAATTATAGCCTTCACTTCGGGCCCTAGACTGAAGAAAAGATTAGAGCACTCACTTGCAATGAAACTGAGAATAAAATGGTATATACAGTGATACATGAGCAGCAGAAAACTTATCAAAACTGGTACCGCTTGAGCAGCCGACCATTGACTGGCCCTCTAGGACATTCTTCTCTGTTCATCTCCTTCAAAAGAAAGGCATTCTGACCACGATATGCAGCAATCATAAAGGGACCTTTCTAGAGATTTTCAAACTTACCATGCTTGCCATTTTCCTCATTCCTTGCATCCCACTTCAGCACCACGTCATCCAACTGAAATTTATCCCTCTTCACTTTTCTATCATAAATCTTCTTAATTCTCTCCTGCAACTTAAACATGTTTTGACAAACTTCTTCTCTCATCTGCTGCAAGTGGATCATTTGATTTAGTCTTCTTTGCATGGGGTCATCTTCACTACCAACCTCTTGAAGGAGTTTTACTACTGGAGCTGTGAGAGAAGTAGGAAACATGGTATCAACCCCATAAACCATCTCAAAGGGAGACATACCAATGGAATTCTTCTGATTGACTCGATCGGCCCATAGTGCATTAACCAATTTAGTATGCCAACTCTTCTTGCTGATTTCCAGCAGCTTCTTAATGATGTTGACTAAGGATTTGTTAGAAGACTCCACCAATCCATTGCCTTGTGGATGGTAGGCAGTTGATTGAACCAAAATGATTTTGTACTTATTAGAAAACTCAATCATCCTCTTAGATTTGAAAGCCGTTGCGTTGTCAGTGATCAATTTATTCAGGCAACCAAAACAAGACAAAATATTATTCTCAAGGAGATAAATTATTACCGCATCCGTAGCTTGTCTAGTGGGAATTTCTTCGATCCATTTCGTGAAATAATCTGTTGCTGTGACGATCCACCTATGTTGACCTGAAGAAGCAGGATGAATTTCCCCAATGAAATCCAACCCCCACTGCTAAAAAGGGGAACTCACCTCAATAGGCTTAAGCAGCAAAGGCTGTAATTTTCGCTTACCTTCAAAAATCTGGCATTTATGACAGCTCTTGACAATCTTGTATACATCAACAAACAACGTTGGCCAATAGTATCCTGCACGGAGAATTTTGTTTGCTGTTGTTTTCCAAAAAAGGTGACCACCACAATCTCCTTTATGGAAATCCTCCATGACTTGTTGTGCTTCTTCTTCCACCAAACAATTCAATAGAATGCCACCAGGATCTTTCCAATAAAGTGCAGAATTCAAAATGAAAAACTTAGCAGCCTTTAGCTTGAGTATTCTACCTTTATTTCAAGACATGCCAGGTGGTGATGACAAATTTTGTAGCACATATATGATATCTGAATACCACGGGGAAAGAAAAAACATATCAGATACCTGAATTGACGAACCTTCCTCATTCTCATCGGACATGGCAGCGATCAAATTTATGTCTAAGGCATGCAAGTTTGATTCAGCCATCAACTTGGCCAATCCCTATCCTTTAACCAACTTGGTGGGCTTTATCTCCACATCGTACTCCAACAAAGCTACAATCCACTTGCCTCATCTTGCTTCCGGATCGGTCTGCACTAAAACATCCTTGACAACAGCATTAGGAACATAAGCTAAAGAATGAGAATGAAAAATATATACCCGAAAATATTTCAATGCCTTCACAAGTGCAAGGGCTTTCTTTTCAATGATGTTGTACTTTAAGGCCACATCCCTTATAGTTCGGTTAAAGAAAGAAATTGGCCTTTCACGCTCATCTTTTTTCTGCATTAATACAACTACCATAGCGTGTTCCGAAGAAAATGAAAACAATATGAAATCCTGAGTGTAATTCGGGCTGATGAGAACCGGGGCTGAAGAAAGAGCCAATTTTACTAAATTGAAAGATTTTACAGCCTCTTCTATCCACGTCACTTGGCTTTCCTTCTTAAGCATGTTTGTAATCTCTCTTAGGTGTTCAACAAGATTAGGAACAAAACACCGTAGAAAATTCATCTTACCATTAAAGGATTGAATCTCCTTCTTATTCCAGGGCAAGTCAATGTGTTGAATCACTTCCACACATGCTGGATCAATATGAATGCCATATTTTGATATGATGTGCCCAAGTGGTTTTCCCTCATCCATGGCAAACAAGCTCTTCTTTGGATTCAACGATACACCATATTTTCTGCACTTTTGAAAGACAATCTTCAAATGATACATGTGTTCGTCATCTGATTTGGAAAACACAGTCAGATCATCAAGGTACACGACCAAAAAGACATCCTTCTCATTTGCAAAAGCCAAGTCCATTGCCCGCTGAAATGTGGCACCCACATTCTTCAACCCAAAAGGAATTTTAGCATAATGAAAAGTCCCCCACGGAGTGGTGAACGCTGTCTTGTCTCGGTCATCTTCATGGACCAAAATTTGGTTATATCCATAATAACCGTCGAGTAGTGACATCCTAGATGCTCCAACTACTCGTTGAATTATATGATCCATTTTGGGCAATGGATAATTGTCCTTTAATGAATCTTTGTTGAGATTCCTAAAATCAATGCACAAGCGTATCTCACTTGCCTTTTTGCGTACGGGCACCAAGTTAGAGATCCAATATGAAAATCTGATGGGAACAATGATTCCTGATTTGTACAACCTGTTGATGTCCTTCTCAATTCATGGCAGCAGTTTTGGATTAAGCCTTCTTAGCTTTTGTCTAAAAGGTTTTTGATTAGGCTTAATAGGAATAGTATGCTGAATTATATTGGTATCATATGTCTTCAAGTCATAATAGTCCCAAGCGAACACATCTACAAATGATGACAACAAATTGATATATTGTGCCTTTACCTTTAGTGGCAATGCTTTAGATAGTTTCACCATTTTTAGATTTTCAGCTTTCCCAAGATTCACCTCTTCGACTCCTTTCTCTGTTGGCTGCAATGTTGGCTTACGAGCTACGTCATCATGATCAAAGATTTCTTCTAAAGGGATCAAGCCTTTAGGAATAATATTATCCTTGAGCTGTAATATTTCCATTTGATTAACTTGTACGTCATCTTGACCATCATCATATTTACATCAATTGAGGTGTCTTTGAACTTACCTTTGTTTTGCAGAAAATCATTAATCTCCTCATCATCTTGGAAAACTTGCCAATATCGCTGATTGTTCGGGACAGTCGGACGATGCTTCACATGGATTTCGAACTTGTTGCTTGAGTTCATTGGAATCTTCAAATTGCTTGCTGCCTTAGAAAGTGCATCTGCAATACCATTTTGAGCATGAGGTACACATGTAATGGTGTAATCTAAAAATAATTTCAGGACATCTAAGACAACATTTCAGTAAGCACGCATCTGAGGGTGCTTCACTTGATATTCTCCTTTGACCTGATTAATCACCAATTTGGAGTCGCCATATACATCAATCCTCTTTGCATTGAGTTTCTTTAGAATCTTTAGGCCAGCAATCAGATCTTCGTACTCAGCCTCATTGTTCGAACAATCAAAAGCAAGCTTGTAAGAACATACCCGCACATTACTAGGCACTTTGTTTGAGGTGTTTGAGGGAGAAAAAGGATTGCGTACCCAAATACCGATTCCAGCACCATCATTTCCCACTGCGCCATTGAAATCCATGGTCCACAATCCATCTTCATCTTCTTCTAAGTGTCGAAAATCTGCTAACTCTGGTTTTCCTGTTTGTTGTCCATCACCTTCAGTTGATTGCCCAATGTTGTTTCGCTGGTCATGTCTTTCTTTTCTTAAAACTTCTCTGAAATTCTCTGCTATATCTAGAATATCATCTGCTACAACTAAATAACTATCTATATCATTGAAACTACCTGAATATAAAACAAAAGACTCTAGGTCGGTATGTACATAATTAAACGGATGATTAACTGGTTTCTCCTTGTTGGTAATCATATATTTCATTTTCTGTTCCCGGTACAATTTTCTCATTTGGCCAAACACGGGAATCGTTGTGTAGGAGAAATCTAGTTGTATTGTCCCTTTCAATTTCACTCCCCAAGACCTGGAAAGAAGCATACCAAATCGAGGAGGAATGTCTGCTACAATAACATCCATCAAAACATTTTTTGCAGGAATTTGATCCAGACTTACCACTAAGTCCTTAATGATTCTTATACATCTCACTCTGCTTGAATAAAAGGAAAAGAGATCATGGTATTTCCTAGTGATGTCCAAACCCAACTTCTCCATAATAGCTTTCGGCATTAGATTATGAGAAGCGTCGGAATCGAACATGGCATTATGTAACACAAACTCATGCAATATCAAACTAATGTAAAAAGGTGGTACATCACTGTCTGGAGACTCACCATTCAAAGCTGGTCCAAAGATCAATTCAGGTTGATCGTCCTCCACACTCACCATATCAAACATTAGATCAAAATTCAAAAATTTGGAGACTTGTCCTCTATAATTGTTGTTCCTCATTAATTCGGTCAAGGGGATGGATAACTTTAGTTTAGAAATTTCATTCTCTAAACTAAAAGTTGAGATCTTTTCTGCTTCTTCGGCTGGAATATCTTTTTCATCAGCTTTATCCTTTGGTGCAGCTGGCTGGTTTACTTTTTCATGTGCTAGTGGAGACTTGCTAGCGGTAGGATCAACAATTCCTTTTCCTTTCTTTGCTTCAACAACTGGCTCGTTTTTAGATCCTGGAACCTCCTTTCTCTTCCGGACTAGATTGATAGGTACATTTCTATTCCTAAGTGAATACTAACACTGTTGGGCAGACAAAGCATGCATATAACCTCTCTGGCACTCATCTGACTCTTCTTCAAGAGCTGTGTCATTAGCCAAGATAAAATCTCCATCATCCTGCACCGCTGAACTTCCTGCATATTCATCATCCTCAGTGACAAAGGTGGGCATATCATCAGGAGTAAAGAAGTGATTTTCTTCACCTATTACAGTGTCTTCATCATTAGATTCGAGACCAACAAAATTTTGCTGAAGAGGTGTTTTTTCTTGCTGTTGTTGTGGTTCCGGTTCTTGTGCTTGCTTCTCATGTTGTTTGATCCGATATTGTGGCTGCTACTGGCCACAGAAATTGGGATTCTGAATCTATGGTTCAGGCTTATCAAGTGTTAATCTTTCAATCATTTTTTCTACCTTGAAGAGTACTTGATCTGATGTAGAAGCTTCTTCCTTTATTGAAACTCTCTTCTCAGCTTTCAATCTTGCTCTCTTTTCATTCAAATTTGTTTCAACACTAACATCAATTTTCTACATCTCTTCTAAGGTAGGCGAATCTCTCTCTCGCAATTGATATGCCATATCAAGATCAAAACCATCCGAGAACTTAAGCAAAGATGATTTTCTAGAAGGCCTTAAATCATCAGGAATTGCATTGTAAACCATATTGAATCTATTACAGTAGTCTTGCATGGACTCACCAACATTCCGCTTGATCTTGGTATATTCATAAGTGATTTGAAGAGGATCTTTCTTGACCTCCCAATGATCCAAAATCTGTTTTTGAAGCTCTTCTAATGTAGGAATACTTCTAGCTGCCAAAGCTTTGAACCATTTTCTTACCTCTCCGCCGAAAGTTTGCACAAAAAGTCTCGTCGTTACATTTTCTTCATCAATTTCATAACGCTCAAAGAAATCTGACATTTTGTATACATGCTACTGAGCCAGACCATTTTGAGAAGTGCCATCGAACAATGGAATCTTACTTTGATAATCTGTTGGCATGTCATCCAAAACTTGAGGTAGTGGAAGAGAAGCGAATCAAGAAACCATGGCTCTTGGTGGATTTGGTCTTGCAGATGTCGGAGGAGTGGGTGCAGCAGATGTATGAGGTGTATGAGGAGGGGTGTGTGGAGGGGACACAATTTTGGATGTAGAAGAAGAGCTCACTGTAGATCTTTGATATGAAACAATAGGGGTCACAAGGATAGTGGGAATGAAGGGCGGTTCAGTGGGAATCCTTGAGCTAGATGCAATTGCAGAAGGTCCAAGAGTCGCAGCTGCAGTTTCTAAGAAATCAACGAGGTTTGAAGCCACAATTGAAGTTTGAAGCTGTGTCAAAATATAATCATAAATTGACCGATTAGACCTTTCAGTTTCGAGATCTACAAGAAAGTGAGGATTGGGGACAGTAGACTCAACAACAGTTTCGGATTTGGTTTCAAACAATGATATTTCGATCTGCTCATCAAAGTTAAGTTCTTCAAGGTACTCAAAAAGTGCAGGACATGAATAGGATTTAAACAAGGGAATTACTGAGCTGTCTTGACGAAGAAGTCTTGGAATCAAATTGGGATTTTCGTAGACAGGAGGGAGATCTGGATCAGGATTAGATCTGGTATATCTCCTTGAATCCAGTGTGGTATTTTCAAACAATCAAAAGGGCATAAACAAATTTCTCAGCCTATCAAATCCTAAGCTTATCATCCACAGCTTAGAATCATCAAATGTACTGGGTTTTTTGCCAGTTAGATTTCCCGTTAATGAGACTAGGCCAGAGATTAACTAAAGTAGCGTTTATCTACTTGCGCTAATGCAAAGCAAAAGCATTTCGAAGGCTACCTGGCTAATCTTTAGACTCCGTCTGTAGTTTCAAAATGAAGAATACTAACATACAATCAATTTATTCCCAAGTGGAGTCGCCACTATGTTAGTGCTCAAATCTGCCTTAGGCTGAAGGAAGGCGAGATTCAAGATAACATCATACCATGCTTAGCCTCATAGCTAGCCCTACAAGGAGAGGAGAGGGCTCTCTCTTGGTAAAACCCGGAAAAGATAATCAATGGGGCTTGAGATGACTGAAATAAAAAGCTAATGTTAGGCTAGATATGAAGTACAAGGGTTTGATTTGAGTTTTTAAGAGTTTTGTGTTGGAATAGGGAAAGGCAAATTTGGGCTTGGGGATGAGGCACAGTTTTTGCAGAGTTCTGATTGGGGCAAGGAAGGTAATCATTTTGATGCTCTTAGAGTGAATAAATGGATGGACTACACCGGTGAGGAGCCAAGGAGGGCAACAGGGTCTCAAGAGTCCTCCTCAAATAGATGAAAACATTAAAAATTAAACAAATTTCAAAGCAGAGCATAACAATCTAGTGAATTCTACTTCAATCACTCATTTGTTTAATTTCAGAAGCATAGAGAAGGGAAAATGATACACATAAACATCAATGAACTTACAAGTACATAGAGAAACACACCATCAAAACATAAAGCCACAGGGATCCCAACAAGTGTTGCAAAACCCTGGTCTTTCCTTTGCAAAAAATGCAGAGATAGAATGTACAATAGAGTGCTAAGCAATCCCAAGTGTCCAACCCTGAAAATGACTAAAAGATTACATGATATAGACTAGAATAACCCATTCCCATGCCTCTAGGGGTCGAGCTCATCATTCTTGGAGCTGTTTCAACAAATTCTAAACCAAGCACTGAAATCTAGGCAATCAAAACAACTTGCCTCTATATGTTAGGAAACATATTCATTCATTAAATTTTCACTTGTTAGTGAATGAATCATCTATAACAAGTAAATAAGTGCCAAAATGACATCATGTTTATCCAATTACATCAAGATAGATCAAAAATTACATCAAGAAGCAAAACTAGTCAAATTGGCCGAATTTCTGAGCTGGAAGGTGAAAAATTGGGCAAAAATCCTCTATGCGCCGTGCCAAAATCTATGTGCGTTGCGCCAATTTGGAGATGATTGTGAGGCACTTAGTAGCATCCAAATTGAGCCCAAGTTTGATTGTTGGAAAACCCTACCTGTCTACTTTCCAACCTAGGTGGAATTGTTCAATTTGGTGTCCATTTGCCCCTCCAAAACTGCAATCTCCCAAGACTACTTCTTGTGTGTCAAAATAGGGGTAGTGAGGTCATTTTTAGAGTGTTTTTGAGCTCTTGAAGACTCAAAACTTGCCCAAACTTCTTGGCCATGCATCAACAGTCATGATTTTTCATGCCAAATCTAGAAATGTAAACGTTTTGTGATTTGGAGCTCCCTAGGAAAAGCGCGCGCCATGTGGCGCGGCGCATAGGGAGAAAAACTCTGTTTTTAGTGCCAAAATTTGTCAAAATACCAAAAATGCCCCAAATTTCTTGAAATTTGGGCTAGATCTTCTTCATCAAGTGTCATGTTGGGCTAAAGAGGCTTTGGGCAATATTTGAAGGCAATCATGCTCCTTTTGCCTCTTTTGCTTCTTTATTGCCTTCCTCAATCTTGCCTTCAAATTCCTTATCCGAGCCCTGGAACTCATATTGCGTGCCCTGTAATGGAAAACCATATGCCTCAATAATGCTTTGTCCTTGTCGACCTTTTCCAGTAGTCTCTCTAGGTGGATGTTGATCCGCTCGAGCCAAGACTCTCGATCATCATTAATCTCTTGCTCCAATGGAGTGAGCTCAATCCTCCTCAGTTGGGCAGCTCAGTGATTCTCACGGATGTTTTCCAACTCCATGATCTCCTATTGGTCTTCGAGTTGTTTATTCCTCTTCTCAAAGTATCTAATAATCCACTTAGCCCTCTCCAAATTGAGAGACAAGGCTCTGATATCTGTCTACTATTCCCAAATGATCTCTCTAAGTTTGGCACTTTCCGGGCCCATATCCGTATCATCATCATGAATGAGAATGAATTCGGTCTCTCATTCACCTGAAGGCCCCTCATCATGCATTGGCCTCTTGCATCGATCTTGTATCTGTGGTGCTGATGTCGGAAGAGAGGCCCCTTCCACCCTGGGTGGAGATAACACTCGCTTTGCTGCTGCAAACAAATGTCTAGTGCCCCTCTGATATGTGATGAACACGGGCACACTAATGGTCTCGTGGCACTCATACTGATGAGAAGGTCCACCTGTCTCATGCCAAACTTCTGAAAGTCTCTGTGAAGCTCTAAAAAAGTCACGAGAGATGAAACCATCCCAAGTGATATCCTGTAATCCAAGCTGATGAACCACCAAAATCTTGATGAGAGCAAAATGGCAAATGCTGTTGAACTGCTGCTCAGGGGTCTTGTGCTGCACAAGGGTTGTCATCCTCCCTATGTTCCGGCGTATGAAAAAGGAATGATCATCATCCTTACCCGAGTGAAATGCATGAGCAACTTGATGTGATAAGCATATACTTGGGAGAAGCGACCTTCACAACTGAAATACTTCATGATTAATTTCATTAATGGAGCATATTCATCTTTAATATATCCGAAGGGAAACACCCTCTTAAATTGTCTCAAGAAACCAGGTTTAATATATGGCTCATAATACTATCGGTCAACTTTTTGTCTCTTGTTCTATGGCTCTCCAACATTAGGCATGCCAGTAGCTAATGATATAGTACGGAGTAAGTGTGAAAGTATAACTGACAAAAGTAACTTGAGCACCATGAAAATGTAGAACGAATAAGCGAGCCAACTCATGGTGAAATTGAACATTTGCAACCTTTTCACAAAACTCATAGCATGACTGAAACTGAAAACAAGAGACGGCAAGAGGGCAAGCCTGTAATTCTGTGAGGGTGGTCAGTTCTTCTCTCACATGTCTGCCACTTTTATGAGGCCTCCGAGATGCATATTCTCCTGTGGGTGAGTCACTTTGAGTTTCCACCTCATAGTCAGATGAATGATCAGATGACATGATTGATGCTATGAACACTGCTTTGGAGAAATGACTGCTGGTTACAAAACTATGTTGGACTGTTGTTAAGATATGTTGGAATCTGCCACCAAGGGAAAATGTAACAAGGGAGTGTTAGGAAGAGGGATAATATGAAGGGATGAGGGACTTATGGGGAGAAATTATGTTTAGGGACATGTAGGAGGGTTTGGGAAATTTATATGAGGTAGGGGTTGGGTTTCTACATTTGACAATGGGTAGAAGGGAATTGAGGATAGGGGTTTAATAATTTGAGGGGATAGGGAACAATGAGATTAGGGAACAAATGGATTCAAGGGGAGAAGAAAATGATGGAAAAAGGATATACTTGGTGGCAAACAATTTTTGAAACCCTAACAGCAATTGGCTTGATAACTTTGAGAGGGGTTTGAGAGTTTTTTTTGCAACTTTTAGTAGCCATAAACCATCATCATACTAGCATAAAAAAGGATGAAACAATGAGATGGTGACCCTACCTAGCAAATAAAAGTGTTTAGATGGCAATTTGATGCAATTTCAAGAAAATTCAGGCAATTTGGTGTATGCGTCGTGCTGCATTCCCAGTGGGTCGTTCCCTCCTAGTGCGCCGCGCTTGTTGAAATTTACACTGGAGGTTTTCGCCCAATGCACCACGCTGGCTTGGTGCGCCGCACCCTCTACTCTATGCGCCGCGCCTGCCCGAATTCAACCAATTTCACTCAAAACATGCGTTGGCTCACCCAATCACTTTGAAATGTTTCCTCTTCACTCTTAGCATTCAGAATGACCTTGATTCTTATGAAGAACTTGTTATAAAGACATGGAGACATGGTTTTGATTTTTGGTTCTCCAAAACCCATTTTGTAATGTTTTATTTTGGCACTTTTTCACAGTTTAATGTAACTCTGTATTTCACATTTCCTTTTTGAATTTTTGACTAAAATGATGAAATTTTTGGTAATTTTTTTTGCAAGGGTAGCTGACATGGAATTTGGCTAAGGAGAGCAGGGTTGCGCCTGAAGAATTCAATAACTGAAGAACATTTGAAAATATTAAAAAAACACAAAATGTTGACTTTTCTTCAAAACAGAGTTTTGAAGAACAGTCATAATCCATCAATGTGACAATGAAATATGCGAAGCAAAACATGTGTGGGGCCTCCCTCTGGCCTGCTGACATCATGGACATGTTGACGAATCAATTTGTGAAACCCTAGACCTATGATTAGCACGACTCTTGCTTATTAAAAGATGACACATTGACTGTCATGGACTCTAATAAACATTGAAGAAAATACCTAAGCCAATAGGTACAAAACATGAGGGGAATGAAAAATAAGGCCCTTTCGTCAGGTTATGGCATGCTCCTAAAAGCAATGCAGTTGAATGAATAGAATGGGACACCTAAAATGAAATGCAAGAAAGAGTTTTGATCTCTGATGAAGGGCTGAATATACCTACTCTAACAGGCCCATTCTCTGCCTCACCGGGACAACAATGCACAATCCAGAGAAGGAAGTCTCTGTCTTCCTCTCTAGAAATGCGCATTTCTGCGTAGTGACAATCCTCCAAGATTTCTTTGTGCATTTCAGAGGGACAATGACTATTGGCCTAGAAAATTGTGCAATGCAGTCTTTGAGCCTACAATCATTGCTAACTGGAATTGCGCATTGCACAATTCCAGTAGTCAACAATAAGCCTGGATTGCGGATTGTGAAAATCCAGCAGCTAGTCAGCCTCTCCAGACAACCCAGACTACTCTTTGTGCAAGTTTGGCAACTAGTCTCGTAGCTTCCCAGAAGAAATTATGCAATCCATCCCTATCAATCCCCAGGTATGTGTTATGTCATTCCTCAAGTTTTCTTTGGTTTTCACTGATAGATTTCTTGCCATGCATGTCGCTTTGTCTCCAGATATTTCAGGTGTTCGTCTACATCTTAGTAGTATAGGATCAATGGCCTCCAAGAGTGCAGGATCAAAGGACATTGACAGAAGTACAACTCGAGTAATAGTTGAGTGAGTGTCCTCAAGTATTCTGATCTATGAAGATAGTAAGTTGTTTCTGGACAAGGACATCAAACTGAAATGGCAAGAGGTCAATGATGTATTCACAAGAACTTTTGGGGAAGACCTCGAGGACCGCAAAGTGTACGTGAACATTCACAAGTCTAGCTTGTACCAGATTGCATGTAGATACCTCGCGTTCCCATGCGCGGACATGATACACTTGATCTTCTCTCACACTGAACCCAAGACGATGAATTTGAGCAGTGTCAACGAGACGAATATGGCAACCTTCAGGGCACAGGATTATGATGAGATGTATAAAATGTTGGAGCCTGTGACCATCATGGAGACTCCCTTTAGCTTACCCAGCAACAATGCCAACTCCAGAGACATTTTGAAGAAATGGGTAAAGGAGCTGGCTAGATTCATGATGATATCCAACCAGATCTACAACATGAAGATACTATGGAAGGCGTATCAATACTTGGTCATATTTTCATGTGGACTGTATGGCCAAGAAATCACGGAAACCTTCCCACAAAGTTGGGTGATCGCACTGGACACCAACTAGCCAGAGAAGGAAAACCATGTAACTGGTCTGGCATGTTGGCTCATCAACTGAAGGAATACGTAGCAAGGGCCCTACAGTCACTTGAAGGTATGGAAACAAAAATTTACATGTCCGCCTACATCTTGGATGCAATCTGTGCTCGACAGGAGTTCCCGGGCTCGAAGTGGGCATGCACATCGATAAATACTATTGTGAACACTTATTGTAAGTTGTTGTATGAATGTAGCTTCAGAGGAGTTTCCACACAACTGTCTGAACATTTTGTCAACCAGGTTTACAAGATGATATTCGAACAGGATCCACCCTGCATGTCTAAGGCAGTAATGGAGGCACTAATAGACATTGTTGATTAGTATGCCTCACCGTCCGACACATTCATACAGATGTACGGTGTGGAGAAGCCTCCACATGTTCTACCGAAGTTTTCCTTAGACATAATCGTCATGTATGAAGTAACATATCACATCTTGTTGACAACTACGCTGCACTGGAAGAAGAAGGCACCTTGGCTGGCCCTTCCATTGCGGATTGGATTATACGATATTCAGAGTTTCAAGAAAGAAGATGTCAAAGGAGAATAGATGAAGAAGTATCGATTCGACCTCCGAAGTTACAATTCGTATGACCCACATTGTCTTGTGAAAGATCATTGCACGAGAGTACAGTTCAACTAGATCCACGGGGCATTTCATTGGGTGGAGGACCCATGGAGATATTGATACATTTTCTCCAGACCCAATGAATAGGTGGGCTTCGATTTGGATTGGGTAGCGAAGCAACGTGAAGCAGCATCCTGGAGAGCACCAAAAGTAGCAACAACATCAGAAGTAAGCTTATGAGTGTGCGACAAGGGAAAGAGGAAGATTTTCAATCGTATGGAGGAAGAGAAAAGATGCAAGTTCCAAGTAGATCCACTTGTGGAGAAAGAAACTATGGCTATAGAGGAAAAGAGGCAACAATGAGACAAGTGAATCGTGAAAAGGTAGAGGGAGAAGAGAAGAATGGAGGAAATAGAGAAGGAGTTTCATGAATTTAAGGAGAAACTCTGGAAGGAACAAGAGTTGTGTAAATAGGAGAGGGAAGTGCAATAGAAACAGGTACAACGCTTGTACAGGTAGTGGAATCATCAGAAAAGTTGGCATCAGGAAGACAGAGTGAACCATCGTAGGAGCAAGACGTCGCTCATGAGATAGAGCAAGCACTTGAACAATTGGGTACAAATATGGAGCATTAGGAGTTAGAGCAAGACATCGGCCTCATGCTTCAACACCAAGAGGTCGACCCACAAACTTCACCACATCCAGAAGATGAGAAAGTCTCAAGCGACCAAGGAGGCACTGAGATCCTTGGAGATCAGTCAGAAGGAGAGATGTACAACATCTCATTCGAAGAGTCTCAAGATAGAGTTGTGCAGTCTCGCAGAGTGTCAACTGCGGATGATCATACGTCTCCTGTGCAAGTTGAAGAAAGAGTGATCGTGTCTAATGTGCGCAAACATCTAGTATCCTTGGTCGATGCTACTAGAGTGTATGTCAAAACCACTAGCTCAATTGTTCACTTGATGATAGTTGAGAATGAGAAAATGGCTAAGGAGCTACAGATGGCCAAGCAAGGAGGAGAGTTGGTTACAACATCCGCCCGAGCTGAACGAAGAAGGCAATACTAGATGAAGTATTGTCCCTTGACATAGTTATGCAAGCATTGTATTCGAAATTTGGCACCATGCATAAGGAAATCGCCCATCTCAACAGATGGTGATGAGCAACAATATTGCAGAAAGAATGTTGCAAGTCATGGGGCTACCAACTTTACTTTATCAACTCGGGGTTCATACAAACTTGGAGGTGACAGGGTTGTATACACAAGTAAAAGTGATGGTTCTACATTTTGTCACTATTCAGCTGGCAAGAGACCACTAGGGTTTTCAAGCCAGACTTTTATGGATTTAGAAGAAGCTTGATTACTGATGAGAGAAAGAGAAATCTATTCTAGGAGGAAGCTTGTCTACTGCAGATAAGGAAAATGACTGAAATCCTATGCTAAAACCACACCATTTCCTAACTAACTACTGAGAAATTATGCTTTACAAGAATGCCAAGCTAACATGTATGAAATGATATTATCCTAAGCATGGAAGTTCAAAACATCAAACATCACTACTGTGCATGTAAAGGACCGAAATAAATCTGTGTTTTCTTTTTATTCTTTTTATGGAAAAGAAAGTGTGAAAGCTAATCTCTTTTGGTGATGTGGCAGGTGGGTTACGGATGGTGGTGGATGGTTGGGAGGCTTGGGAGACCCTTAGGTGACCTTGTGTGGCTTCCTAGAGGTTTTCCCTCAATTCGGCCTCAAAATAGGCCACTATAGGAAAACCTATAGGATGTCCTAAAAACCTACAGGATTCCATATATTTATACAAGATATAGCCGAGAGAAAAACGATGGGTGCTGGACAGCTTAGGGAAGGTGGTTGGGGGGTGGAATGGAGTGAGAAAATGCCCAGGATCACTCAAAACTCAAAACCAAGGTTGGGAGTGTTGAAAAAAGTGCAACAAGAAATGCTAAATTTAGAAAGTGCTAAAAATAGATTTGCTAAAAATAACAAGTCTAAAAATCGCAGTTTGGCCAATGAGCATTTTGGCCACCTTGAGTGAGAGGTGAAATTGCTAAAAATAGAAAATTCTAAAAAAAAGGCATTTCTGGGTCCCTTCCTATTTTTAGCAGTCCCTGGTCTAACTATAGGAAGTAAAAAAATGAATTTGGTCTTAACATCAGTTTAAAATATTAATTAATTAATCTCCATGAGTTAATTAGTTAAGGAAAAACAAACTTGAAGTCTATGTGAGGACATGCAACAGTTTATCTAGTAATTGATGAATTTATCCATCAGTTAAAGAGATAAGGGTGAGTTGTAATTAGTTGGCTCAGTTATCCGAGTCAAGTCCAGTTAGATTAATTTAACAAGTTGTTAAATTAATGAGATTCAGTTTGTTAATCCTTGCATGCATGTAAAAACTGGTATTTTCAGATAACTGAATATTATAGCTTAAATAACTCATGCATGTCAGTTCAGAAAAAGACCCAGTTGAGATCAGAGAAGGGACAATGTACTATCAGTTGGATGAATATTTTTTCCTATAAAGGAAGCTCATCCATGATGAGGATTTATCTCCTTCAAGTTTGTGTAGTTATTTCAGAGGTCAGTGTTGTGTGTGAGGTGAGAATCACACAGGCTGCAGCAGGAGGACCTAGGAAAACTGTGCATAGAAGTAGGAGGCTTGGAGGGTAGAGGAGAATGTTTTTGACAAGCCTTTGACTATCTATGAGTAGCAGAGGGATTGTATTGAGAGCTGGATAGCTTCCGAGCTAAGGCTTTGTGTAATCCAGACATATTTCCACTTGTATGATAATATAGAGATGGGGTTTTAGGCTAGTGTTTTCCCCTGGTTATATATTTTGTGTTATGTGTGTTTGATTTCTCCATGTCAGTTATATGTGTTCTTATTGATGTTGCTCATGGTGGATTAAGCTTTCGCTAAATTGTTTGTAGAAGTAGATCAAGTGTTTTGCTTTAGTACATTGCACTACCAGGTTGATCTATAGGTGGGAAATTTCTACATGGTATCAAAGCTAGTTGATTTGTAGAAAAAGTTCTACATGGTATCAAAGCTAGTTGATTTGTAGGAAAAATTCTACAAAATTCTACATGGTATCAGAGCACAGGCGATCAAGAAGAGAACAATATATTGAGAGGAGATTTCAAAGTTTTGAGTTTTGGGCTGAGAGTTTGTAGAGCAGATCTGAAAATTTTTGTACATAATTTTTATAAATAAATAGCAGATTTGGATTCCTTATAGAAAAATACCCAAAATAAAAAAAAAAACATCTGCTGAATCAGAGTTTGGATGAGGAAGATATTGCTAATTTAAAATCAGCTCTTTTTCTAGAAAATTTCGTGACGGCGGGAAAGTGGAAATAGATTGGTGTGCTAGCCAAGAACTTGTATGCACTTGAGGTACAAGATGCATGCAAAGCCTTGAGGAGCAAGGAAAAAGTTAGATACTTGGTGGTTGAGAGGGAGAGTATATTACCTCTCAACATGCAGCGCCAGAAGAAGTCTCAGATGATTGTGGAGGAGCCACGTTAGTGTAGTAGGTTCAAGAGGTTGTGCGCATCCGATAGGGGAAGATGAGTGGAGATTGGTGAGGATCTACCATGAAAAGCCTCTAGTAGGATGAAACTTCGGCCAGTGGAAATGGGATCACATGTAGCATACTTAGGTAGGAGGCGGGACGATATAAGTTATCGTCCCAGGAGGGGGGGCAGGATCCTTGAGGTACCCAACCTCTTAGATGAGACCTTGCTACAGGAGCCCCGATGTGGAGTAGTAGGAACTGAATGATTGGGTAGAGACAGATGCAGATGGAGCGGCAGAGAGAGCTACAGTACAGGGAATCCCATGACAATGCATAGCATGTAAGCTGCAGTAATGCGAGAGGTACAAGTGTGTTACATAGTGCAGGGTAGCACAGAGAAGGGTGCAATGGTGCGAGATGCATGGAGATGCTGTAGTAGAACAGAGGTCAGAGAGGGAGAACTTTTCAGCAGCAGGTAGAGCTTCAACATCAAAGTATGTTTCTAGCCCAATATAGTGGTCAGTTGGGAGCGTTTTTATTCTGAGAGTTCCAGGAACAATTGGACCGGGTAGATGTGTTACATGCTGAGCATTCCAGAGGTACAAGATCAGGTTCGAGAGGAAGCCTTTCTTGTTGAGAGGGACTATTGAAAAATGTACAACAAAAAATTCTAAATTTAGAAAATGCTAAAAATAGATCTACTAAAAATAGCATGTCTAAAATCACAGTTTGGCCAATGAGCATTTTGGCCACCTTGGGTGAGAGGTGAAACTGCTAAAAATAGAAACTTCTAAAAAAAGCATTTATGGGTCGCTTCCTATTTTAGCAGTCCCTGGTCTAACTATAGGAAGTAAAAACGAATTTGGTCTTAACAACAATTTAAAATATTAATTAATTAATCTCCATGAGTTAATTAGTTAAGGAAAAACAAACTTGAAGTCTATGTGAGGACATGCAATAGTTTATCTATT
>APFE030938146.1:0-16044 GCA_000404065.3 Pinus taeda
AGATTGAACCATTATTCTGAAGGATTGATTTCTAATCACTGAATCAAACTAAACTGGTTTGAGGGTTAACAGGCCACATATGTCAAATTGTGGTCAAAAAACTGATCCTTAGACTTGTGAACAATTACAAAACAACAATGGGCCCCCTATGCCTATAGTGGACATTACCATGGTGAAATAAATAGGGACTTCAATCAAGAGTATAAATAGCTGATGTGCCAGAAAATGATTAAAATAATTATTGTTTAATAACTTGTATATTGCACTTGGATTGTCAATGCATCTGTAATGCAGAAATACATAGAAAGAAAAGAGCATACAGAATGATCCCATGGTTCAGATTGTTTTATCTAAAAAACTGGAGGAAGACAAAAAGGAAATAGGCTAGCCACTATACATACATATTAATTTTCGCACAGTAATTATGCATTAAAAAATAGTGAGAATAAATTAAAATTAGACAAAACCCCTGCAACATAAAAGCAAAAATCACAATCTTAACAGAACAGTAACCGAATATTGCCTACTCACATAAACAGCCCATGTATCTAGTGAATATAGTCAGCAATGAGCATGCATACACCCTTTCCCAGGTTTAAAGTTTAAACTTATTTAGAAATAAGAACATTAGCAAAAGAAAGCTACCAGTATGTATGTACTTCAAAGCTCGTAGAAGCTGGTACAAGAAAAATTGATAATGTTCTGGTGTCAAGTCATCATTTGCCTTAATAACCTGGTGTAGATCTGATTCCATAAGTTCAAATACCACATAAATGTCTTTGAATTCCCGCCTAGAGGGCGGTAACATAATGTGCTTGATTTCGACAATATCAGGATGCCGCAGCAGCCTCAGAAGCTTAATTTCACGTAAAATCCGGGTTGCATCAGAAATATGTTCAAAGATATCATTTATTTTTTTTATTGCAACTTTCTCCCCAGTGTGAGTATCAATTGCAGAGCATACAACACCGTAGCTCCCTTTTCCTATAACCTCCTGAATCTTGTAGCGACTTGCTTCACCATATTCAGTGAAAAACTCAACCTCTGTAGGGGCCTGCATCAGGTGAATTGCATCACAATCAGATTTTAAACCTTACATCATCTTCATAATATGTGATCTGTGATAGAAACCTGAATATTTGAGTAAAAAAAGGATAATAAGATCTAACAGCAAGAAAAATATTAAGCAGAGCAAAATAGCAGGTATGATCTACGCCTGAAATTTCCATGACCAGATTTTCTCCCAGATGAAAGAAAGCTAACAGCATTCCCTCAAAAGCATGAAAACAGTATCGAAATTGAACTACTGTGAGTAGTGACACTGCCAAAGGTTGCTTCATTGAACACTAGCAGCTAAAACATATACAAGAGTAGGAACATTGGGTTTGAACAAGCCTATGTAATTCACAATTATGAGCTATTTCATTATTGGGACACTGGCAAATAAATTATTTTCCAGCTAAACATCAAAAAAAGCATTATCAGTACCGTACATGACTTAATGCCTATGACCTCATTTAAAAAAGGTACAGCTATAACTAAAAATTTGAACGGAGGCCTGAACCAAACTTCAAAGTATTACCCGAACTGATTTATCTTCATGGCAAAGTAGGATGTTCAGTTAAAACTTTAAACGGAGACCTGAACCAAACTTCAAAGTATTGCCCGAACTGATTTATCTTCATGGCAACAAAGTAGGATGTTCAGTTAAAATTTTAAAAACAAACTGAATGAGAAAAATTTGCCATCCTTTGTTCGAATATAGTATCAAACCAAAAAAGTGGGATGAATTTAAGCCTATAGGGAACTAAACATGCAAAATATGAGACGATGGAACTATCCTTGCCTCAAAACAGCAGAAAGCAGAATTCCCTAACATTTGGGTGAAAATTCACTGTTCTTCAAAGAGGCATGTGAAGCATAACTGGAGGAAAATAATACTTTGCCTAAGATTGTGAAGGTGAACACCCATGAATTGACAGTCAATGAAAAGGTCCAATGCATCAATCACCTGGGTAAAATAAAAAACGACCACAATAAGCTGGATTCTTTAGGTCAACGCATGTCCAGATGTCCACATCTCTATACAGTCTGTTATAGCGCACAGATTTTTGTGATCAAATTCATGATTTAAATGACATAATTGATGAAGGGATTTCGATTTTCAAGACTGAATGCATGATTTTCCTTCTATAATTTGAATAGATGCAAACAAGGAAATGCGACCCTGCACAATGTGAAGAATAGATGCAAACAAGGAAATGCGACCTTGCACAATGTGGCATGTTCTAAAGGGTAAATGCTTTCGGTCAAGAAACGGAAGGGAGTCCGAAACACGATATTCTAAAACCGTTACAGTTATTAGATGCCAAACATGACAAAAAACACCTCCCAACTAAAAAGGGCCATGATACTTGAAAGGCCATTCCATAGTATGGCTTCAGTTAATTTCCTCTTTAAAAGGGAAAACTATGATAATATTTTTTGATCAAAGAAGGGCAATGCATATTCAGTGTCAAGCTTTTTATTCTTATTGGTTGGTTCATCAATTCCAGTAGCCCTGTGAATGAAAACAAATTTTGATGAGTTACACAACAAGGATCCCTTCAGATTAAAGGGAAAGTCGCAATCATTAATGATAGGTGAAAGGTAAGTGATAACCTTACCTTCTAGTCAGGTAAGACAACCACAAGCAAAAAAAGGGTCCACAAGTCTGACCTCAAGAGCTTTCATGACATTTTTAACAAATAAGGTTAATCGATATCAACAATATACCGATACCCACCCCTTGCTATTCCATGGAGTCATTTCAATTTTAGAGTATCGGAATATCAATCCACATGCAGAACATGGTCTTACCCAACATGAAATGGGGGTGTACCTCAGTACTAAAGGAGCCCAACGGCAGGGGGCGGGACCTAGATTTGATTCACATCCTGTTAAATTTTTAACACAGACACAAAAACAACATGGGCCCTAATGCCAAAGTATAATTTTGGCAATGTGACACTATATTCTCCATCTGCTGCACAACATCCAGCTTATAAGAATCCCCTACGACACACTTAAACAAACCCAAATTTCATAAAGGGCAGTACGAAAAGAAAAAGCAGCATGTCTTGCAGTAATCGAATCACAGACATTAAGATCAACCACAGACATTAAGATCAACCCCAGACCAAGGTACTTACTTTTCTTCTCTGATCTTGCTGCATAGTTCTTTGTCTCCGTTCACTTTTAGATCCACGCTGTATTCTTATGTCCTGATACAAGGCCAATGCCTCAACTATCTGCGAATCTGCCTGGAACCACAAATACCAAATCTTTTCACATGGGGAGCGCTTCAAATGAGAGGAAAAAATCAGCCTTTTCTCAGCTTGGTCTGTACGTCAGCCACATTTGCCCCATCTGCCTCTGCTTCTGATAAAAAACCCACTGTTTATTTTGATCCTGCCATTAATAAACAATTCTAGATCTATTCTCCTGCGCTCAGTCATAGAGAAACAACACAAGCCCATGGCCTGCAAGGCCTGCGAGTGCCTGATATCTGCATTGCCAGAAAAAAAAAAAGAAAAAGCAGGAAAATAGTCCTTTCGGCCCCTGTACTCGATCGCAGGGGAAATATTGAAAAGAAACCCAAATTGGGGTTTGGGAAGTGAGGGTCTTAAACAAATGCGTAGTTGAGAATGAGAGTTTGAGGATGTGTGCAACCTAGGACTCCACGCTAATGAGGAAATCAAGTCATTCTGAGTTCAGAAACCAGGAGAAATATGGGTTGGAAAGAATGGAAATGAAAACCATGGCCCTGAAATCGTTCAGCCCCACGATGATTAACTGGGACAAACAACAAGACGACAAGTTAACTGCCTTCACAATTAAAAACATAAAATAATTTACCTAATGTGGTTAACCTGAGTGGTATTCCGATCTCCGCCTCACTCCCCCAAATGCGCCCCCAAATGGTTACACAACTTATAATTTGAGCCTGTTTGCACTCTTTTCCTAGTTGTTGTCACAATTCTTTCTCTACCTAACTCTACGTATCCAACCTCAATATCGCATATATTTTTATGGTTGAAAATTTTCTTGCACTTTACTCATTTGCAATGATTTTGTAGTCGTTTACACAGGTCCCAATGATGTGGGGCCACTCTTTTGATCAAAAACCTACACTCTTTTTCAATGGGTGTGGATTTGATGTTAAATTTGCATATCATTTTATAGAATGTTGGAGAATTTGAGTGGTTCTAATGGTTAGAGCATGTGTTTCTTCTTAAGAGATGAGGTTTAAAACTAGAGGGGTAGAGTATGTATGTTTTTGTAGACTTCATAGTTCCCGGAGGTATAAAATGTTGGATAGTTTGAGTGGTTCTAATGGTTAAGAGCATGTGTTTTTTCTTAAGAGATGAGGTTCAAAACTAGAGGGGTAGAGTATGTATGTTTTTGTAGATTTCACAGTTCGCGGAGGTGGGTCTCTTGTCCCACAAATAAGGGGGTCTCGGTAGGTCCCTTGTCCCACAATCAAGCGGGTCTCATACATCAATTTGGTGTCGGGAGGTGGGTCCCTTGTCCCACAAAGAAGGGGTTAGCTCCCGAGGGTTAATTTAATTAGTCTTAAAAGTTAAGTCAATTGGTCGACTTCCTTCCAAACAAAAGGGTCTCATACACCAATTTGGTGTCTAGCTTAGCGATGACTATAAAATTGGATAATAATAATAATTAATTATTTTATATTTTGGAATTTTTATTTGAATTCCACTAAATAATTTTTATTAGGGTTTGTTTAACTATTCTATATTTTTAGCTCCCAAGGGCTAGTTTAATTGGTCTTAAGAGTTAGCTCAATTAGTCGACTTCCTTGGTAATGGGAGGTCACAAGGTCAATTCTCCTCAACACTCTTGGGGTTAGGCTCTTAGGTGGATTTGTGGGTCACTCTCAACACTCTTGGGGTTAGGCTCTTTGGTAGATTTGTGGGTCATTAGTCTGCAGTGTTCATGAACCACGCATTAAAAAAACAAAAATTATTCTATATTTAAAAAAAAAAAAAAAAAAAAAAAAATTGTTGGAATTTCACAAAACTTTGGAGTTTTATAGCTCAAACTCGTGATTTCAATAAATTCTTGCAAGATTTCCCTACACATTTTGATCCGAAAAATATAACAAAAAAAACTCCAAAACATAGAACAATTAAACAATAATGTCATAGAACAATTAGACTATAGACTATAACCTTATAAAATAATTAACCAATGACCTTATAAAATAAGAACATATCTTTTATGTGTATTTCTCTGCACTATGATATGTGTGTTTATGTGTGTTTGTTTAAATAAGAAATTTCAATTTCTAAGTTTTTAGAATAAAATGTATATGATGTGTGTTTAGAATAAAGGTAATATATTATTTTAAGTATAACCTTAAGATTATATATGTGATATAGATTTATTAAAAGTAGATTTAGGAATAAGAGATATTAATTTATTTATTTTAATAATAAAGTCATAGAGTGATTAATTTGGAATAAAATTTCAACAATTTTAATTTAATTATTAATAATAATTAGGTGGATGGTAAAGAGTTAAACTAGACAAAATATTCTAGAGTATTCTTAATAGTATTCACAAATCAAAGATTGAGATGTATCTCCAAAGTAGTTATGTCATTTTTGTCATTTTAATTAAATTGATTAATTTTATAAAAATGACATATGAACAAGTGTCATATAAATGAATTATAGTTTTTTGGGTATGTGGTATTGATAATCCATGGTATTGGCACATGATATTTTGACAAAGCTTATTTAAATATTCAGAATCTCCATTAAAGTGGGGTTGAATCTCCATTGTTAAGAATCTTGTTATATATAATAAATTTAGTATAATTAATGTCATAATAATTAATTAATAAAATAAATAAAATAATTAAAACAAAAGTAATAATTTAATATTTTATAATTTTTTAAGTTTTAGGTAGGTGAAATGTACCATGATTCATGTGTTTTAATTTTTAACTCATATATTGATGTGTGGTGACCTTTCATAGTTGTTTAATTTACGAGTTATCTTTAGTGCGACTTTTTGGAAGCTTTTTCGGTCTAATTTCTCTAAAATCCGCCAGAATTTATTGAAATCACAAGCTTTATGGGTAACTCGTGCACAATTGAAGTGCACTAGGGTTTTCAGGGTGTTGAATCCATATATATAGTCAAAAAAAACCAGTTTAAATAACACAAATTTAGATTTCACCTCAAATATTTCCGTGAGATTCCGGCACCGAGAAGTCCAAAAAGTCGCATTAAAGACGACTCCTTTAATTTTTATGGTTTTGCTAGTATGTTTTAAGATTTGGATTTGTTTTTTGTATTTGTTTGTTTGATGAGTTTTAACCAAATTTTGGTAGGAAATTCTAAAATTGCAAATTTCAATTCTTAAGACTGCATTTTTCAAGAGCCATGAGAGTATTCAAGGATGTTCAATGGACTTATGAATTTGCAAATGTGATTTAAGCTATGCACATGGTATTTTGACAAAGCCTATTTAAATATTAAGAATCTCCATTAAAGCAGGGTTGAATCTCCATCGTTAAGAATCTTGTTATATATGTTTAATTTATATATTAATTCATTTTATAGTTAATAATAATAATAATTTAAAACAAAGTTATAATTTAGATATTTTTTTATGATTTTTTAAGTTTTAACTAAGTGAAATGTACCATGATTCATGTGTTTTAATGTTTATCATATATTGATGTGTGGTGGGGTTTAATAGTTATTTAATTTATATGGTTGTGTTAGTATGTTTTAAGTTTTGGATTTGTTTTTTGGATGAGCTTTAACCAATTTTGGTAGGAAATTCTAAAATTGCAAATTTCAGTTCTTAAGACTGCATTATTCAAGTGCCATGAGAATATTCAAGGATGTTGAATGGACTTATGAATTCTCAAATGTGATTTAAGCTATGCAAAATACAATTTCACCTACAATTGTATTAATTATTTTTTGTTATTTTTCTAAGAGTTCATCTTCCTTGGAAGTCAAGAAACAAGTGAACAACTCAAGACCTAAAGAGTATGGAGTATGCCCTAAAATTGCTTTTGCTTGGCTAAGAATTCTTCTTCCTCGGAAGCAAAGAAACAAGTTAACGGAAACAGGTTAACAACCCAAGACCCAGAGGCATCTAGCAGGAGTGAAAACCCACCCCCTACGGACCACCAGCAAGTCATTCCATTCGAGGTGGCGTGATTTTCCTTGAATAACAGTGATAAGTCAACTTGCATTTGCGGATAGCAACCATACATGGTTGTCCTCACTATTAGTTTGACAACTGAATTAGGATATGTTTTCCCACTATCATGCAAAAAGAAAATGAAAACCTAAAGACATTTGTTGAGAGTGACTTGTTTTTTTTTAAATAATAATAATGAATCTAACTTATATATGTGATCATAATCTTCTAATCATCATATTCTTATTGATTAACCAATAAATTAAAAATAATTTTTTCAAATAATTTACCATATTTGGAGGAAAAAAATATGATTAATAAAAAATTACTATAAATAAATAGCTAAAATATTTTAAACATTGTTAAACTTCTATTATGATTCAAAGTTCATGTATAATAAGAAACAAGTTGTCTTTAGTGAGATTTTTTGGAAGTTTTTCGGTGGGTTTTTCCAATCTAACTTCTATTATGATTCAAAGTTCATGTATAATAAGAAACGAGTTGTCTTTAGTGATATTTTTTTGGAAGTTTTTCAGTGGGTTTTTCCAGTCTAATTTCTCTAAAATCCGGCAAGAATTTATTGAAATCATAAGCTTGATTAGTAACCCTTGCAGGAAGTGCCTTAGGGGTTTTACAAAGTGCTCAAATCCATATATACAATATAAAAATTAGTTTAAATAACACAATTAATATTTCACCTCATATTTTTCCGCGAGATTCGCAAAAAAATCAAACTAAAAACAACTCCAATAAATAAATTAATTATCAATTTAAATTAATTAATTTTATAAAATTTTCAAAAAAAAACAATTATTATAAAATACTGAAAAAATATGCATCCAATCATTAAAAAAATAATAATATAAAACCAAAGTTATACCGTGAATGTCATGAAATTCATGTATGGAAGAAAAATGTTTTTTTTTTCAACACTAAAAAAAAAAAAAAGCTATATAGTTATATTATGTTCATCCAAAACAGAAATAAACAGTAATGAAAATATGGGGGCATCTGATTAGAAAAGAGAAGAGATGGCACAAGGTCTCCAGGAGAAAGGATATATATCCTAGACAGATCTGTTAACATAGTAGCCATGAGGAAAATGTTGCAAAAATGACATATCTTCATATAGAAACCCAGAAAACAGTCCCATGAGCCAATGTTATGTATGAAGAAACAACATATTAAGGCAAAGGATGGGTAGCATAATTCATACCAGATTTGACTTCACAAAATATAGAATTATATCCCTGGCATGGAAAAATCTTGGATCTGGCAGGAGATGTTGTCCACTGTAATCTGCGGCCTCCATATACCTTGTGGCGATGATAGCCCCTGCTTTGACAAAGCATCAACTCTCTGATTTTTTTCCCTGGTGATGTGGGAGATTGAGAAGTCCTTCCTGTTATGCCACAAATCCTCAAGCTTGTTCAACCAGCCAAAGAGGTGAATATTTTTTATGTTGTTTCTGGACAGCACATGGTCAATGGTGACTTTGGAGTCTCCAAAAATATGAAGGTTTTGAGACCAAGGAAATGAGACCGGCCAGAGCCATAATTTCTGCTTTGTTGTTGGTACCAGGACCTCAATTCCAATGTATATCAAAATCTTGACCTTCTTCAGGGATTATATAAACACCACAGGCACATATGTCATGTTGGGTAGCGCCATCAAAAAAGGTACAGGGAAATTCATAGACATCGATGGGCTGATGTTTCGTTCCATGTTTGGTTTTGGGGATTCGAGGCCGATCAAGCGCAACCTATAAACTAGGGATAGATTCGTAGATTATCTTAATTGGTTCCCTTTTAGAGTCGAAAATCATCCGATTGTGCCATTTCAAGATGGCCCAAATAGTAATCAAAGGGATCGACCTCCATTTGCAGCACATGTTACTCCATATGTTGAAAGCCTCGCAGATGGAAGGAGCAATGACATTGGTGAATCCGAAGTGTGCAAATAAGTGCTGCCAAGTTAATAGGGACTGAGGACACTGTAGGAAAAGATGTAAATTATTTTCAGTATTCGATCTGCAAAGGGGGCATACAGCAAGCCCACACCAATTGTGCTTCTGAAGATTCTCCCAAGTGAGATTCTACCCCTTTAAAAATCAATGAAGATTTCCTAATCAATCGAAATTAAAACTTTCTTGAATTTAGATATTTCTTGAATTTAAAATATCTGAAGTAAAATTATTATAATTGACTTAAAAAATATGCATCCAATCATTTAAAAACAAGCACCAAATTTTCATAATTAAAAAATCTAAAGTAAAATTATTATAATTGACTTAAAAATATGCATCCAATCATTTAGAAACCAGCACCAAATTTTCATGTAAAATTCTATAGAAAAATGTTAATCAATATGAATTTTTAAAAATAAAAGGAAATTTCAGAATTAATAGAAATTAGAACTTTCTTGAATTTGAAAAATTAAAAAACAAAAAATTATTACAATTGACTTCGAGATTTAAATATCTAATCATTTAAAAGTAATAAATATACTTTTTAGAATAAGTGTGTTCCATTGAATATTTAGTTAATATATTTAAAATTCTGTATTATTATATTAAATTTTAAAAATACTAATTATTTTGTAGAATGAGGCCTTTTGTGGATCCATCAATAATTTGAAAAAAGAGCTTCGGCCTAATCACATAAAAAGATCATTGGTCGACGCGTTTTCGAACCAACTAGTGTGGTTCATCGTCAGGACAAGTTGTCCTGACGATGAACCCACACTAGTTGGTTCGAACGCGCCGACAATGAATCTTTTATGTGAATTAAAGCCGAAGCTCTTTTACAAACTAAAATTATTTTATAAGATTTTTTTTTATTTTAATTGAGTGAGAGGTTTATTTTACAGGTCTAGTGGTGAATGTTTAGCCTTGTCACATCTATCATTCAAAGTTTGAAATTTGCCTCATATCGGCCAATAATAAATAAGTAAATAAATAAAGATATTCAAAATAAATTAAATAATGTCAATTCATATTAAAAAAAAATAAAATATAATAATAAAATATAATAAATAATATATAATTAAATTAAATTAAAATTAAAATTTAAAATAAAAATTAAAATTAAAATAAATTAAAATTAAAATTAAAAAAAAAAAATAAAAAAAAAAATACAAAAAAAATAAAAAAATTTAATTAAAAAAAAAAAAAAAAAAAAGAGGTGCTTGGAGAAATTGGATTCCTTTCAACTCATGTTAGATTTGTATTTAAGATGGATCTATGTTGGTAATAATCTATTTTTTAAAGCTTTAGCTCTCTGGGACAAGGTGCCTAACGAGGGGGAGGGAAGGGAGGCAAAATATTGTCGCTTCACCTGGCAAATGAGTTGGGGGACGTAGCAACTTGCCCCTAATGATGTTAAATGCAACCTCATACTAGTTGCAAAGGTAATTAATTATGATGGGAAGGAGACAACTACAGGCTATGGATGGAGGGGACGATTGGTTTATTCATGTGATGGTAGAGATGGTTATTACCTCAACTAAGCTGTTAAATTTGTGGCGAAGGAATGCAGCTTCCCCTGCTGCAAGCAGAGAGAGGAAAGTGGTGAAGGAACAACCAATCTCGTTAGTGAGAAGGGATAACAGGTCAGGAGCATATAGCAGTCATGAAGGGTCTTTCAATGTAGAGTTGATGATTCCTTAGTTGGAATGTGATTAGTGGCCTCCTCCAAGATTCGCAACTTTGGTTGTTATCTGGTGTTATTCTTTGATTTATATTGCATCAATTATTTTGGAATCTTTCCAGGGTGCTTAGTGTGGTGTTTGGATGAGGTTGGTGGTCACTACTTTTTCCCTCCTTCCACTCTTCCCCCTATTATTCTTGGCATGCCTTTCCTTTTCACTCTTCTTGCAAGTCATTGAGTGGTGACTTCAGCCCTCCAGCTTGATTTCTATTTGAGCTTTACGCTCCTGTCATTCTCCCCCTCCAAGCGGTGTGGTTTCCTTTTACATATGTAGGCTTTCCTTTTCTAAGGGGAATGTTATCTCAGTGGTTTCTTGGCAAAGTTATTGGTTTATGTTGCGCGAAGAATTTGTGGTCGATGGGTCCTTTGTTGCTTTTCCATCTCATGGATTTCCTTTTCACTCTTTTGGCAAGCCATTAAGTGGTGACTTTAGCCCTCTCCCTTGGCATTGTCTGAATTATACGCTCTTTCCATTCCCACCCTTCAAGCAATGTTGATTCCTTGTACATCTGTAGGCTTGACATTTCTAAGGGGATTGTTATCTCAGTGATTTATTGGAAAAGCTACAGATTTATGTTGGGTGGGGAGTTGGTGGTCAGTGGGTTCTTCTGTTTCTTTTCCATATCTTGGATTTCTTGTAGGCTCAGAGTCTTTATATTAGTTATCCGAGGGTTCTTTGGAGTTTCTCCTCTGGGAAGTGGTTACTCAGGGGCAGCACCCTTGCTCCTCTCACAACCAAGGTTGGGCTTGGTCACCTTTTGAAATCCTTCTTCCAATGAATTTCCTCCCCATGCCACGCCAACGGGCTCATGTCAGAAGAGGAGCCGCTTACTACCAAGAGTGAGCCCACATATGACACACTCTCGTGCGCCACACGCTAGAAGAATTTTCCACGCAATACCAAGGGCTTACACCAACCAATGTTCAAGAAGAACTCACCCAATTCAAGGGGGAAGTGTCCTCTCATAGGATCACTCTTTCGGACACTAAGGTTATGACAAAATGGATTGATTGGAACCTGGATATAGGGAACACAAGGGGACAGTTCAACTAATACAAGCATATTGTGGACCCTCACTGGCATATGAAGTTTTTATTGGGACTGGCATGAGAACCACATGGATATCCTACACTCTCTTGAACACCTGCACAAGCATGATGAATCTAGATCGGAGAATGGAGAGGATTGGACAATACCTCAACATTCTTCCAACAATGAGAGGTACTTTAGAGGACCCAAAAGCACCCATTCAGGTTGCAGTATCGAATACAGATCCTTCAACTTAGATGCATATGATATTGGTCATGGACTTCTTGTTTTTGTTTACAATTGTCTATGTACAATGCCACTTAGGCTAGCTCATCAATCTTAATCGATTATATTTTGTCTATGCCATAACTCAATTATCCCTCTCCTCTTTAAGGACAATGTATTTTTGGATATGGTCAAGTCTCCCCAATGAGAGACTAACATGATTGTATACATCCCACAATGTAAATTTCAATTTATGAAGATAATACAATTCACCCTACAAAAAAAAGGAAACTTCCTAAGCGCTCACTTGGTAAGTTCGTGAAAATCTAAAATAAATGTGAGGATAAAATTCTCGTGTTCAAACCTTTACTATTGAGAGGTCACAAGTTCAATTCTCTCGACACTCTCGGGGTCAAGTTTTATGGTTGAGCGAGAAAGAAGTGATCCATTCAAGTAGATCTACCTAGTATAAATATTTTGTGGACGTAGTGGTCACCAATTTCCGGAGTCCATGAACCACTTAAAAAAAAATAATCCTCATGTTTAAATCCCTAAATATCTAATCCTTAAATATACACGTGAATGCAAACTTCCTTCTTTATTAAATATAAAAAACATATGTAACTTGAAAATTAACATATATTTTTAAATAATATATATATATATATATTATAATATATAATATATATGATATAATTGCAATAAAATTTTAATTTGAAATTTGAAATTTTAACATTCATATATTTTTATATATTAATTAAATTTAATTGGAAATAATTTTAAGATTAAGAATTTTGAATATGGAAAAAAATTATTATTATATTAAAATTTGATGAAAATCTAAATGTTTTTAAAAAATATTTTTATGTTTTGTAATTAATTTTCAATAAATTAAGTTTAAATTTAAAATTTAATGAAACTAAATTCTATCGGAATTATATAAATGTAATAATATTAAATATAAATAAATAATATATATTTAAGTAATTTATTAAAATAATAATCATAACATTATTATAATTTTTTATTTATAGTTAATTTTCATTTATTATTTTTTATTTTATAAAAAAATTGTTTATTAATTAATGATGATTTTTTAGTTAAAATTAGTTGTTATATTTTAACAGCTAGAAAATATCTCTTTATTTATTTAATCTAATATTATGATATGTATCTTTATTTTGTTATGAAAATAAATCATATTAGAAGATTTGAAACATTCAATGTATAATTTTTTTATGTGATTTTTATTGAAAAATCTCTCAACATTCATAATATAAATCACAAACGTGAATTTTTTTTTGATATCTAGTGGAATGGGCAATCGCGGTGGTATCATACTCGCATTACACGGGGTCGAATTCCACCGGCTACCACTATAACCGCTATGAGGAACTGCAAAGCCCACAAGAACAACCCTCAGATTAAGACGAGACTTGAACCCGTGACCTACATAGCGGCATGAAAGACTTAGCAGAGAGACCAAACCCCTAACCCCTGTGGGTACAAATGTGAATTTAAATATATTCAATAATAATAATATATTAAAATTCAAATAAATATATTAAATAATAATATATATATTAAATTCATAAAAAATATATTAAATAATATAAATAATCTGAAATTATTAAATAATAATAATATGAAATCTTCTTTTAATAGGAAATAAATATAAATATTTTAATCATATATTCTTTGTAAAAAATACTATATGAAAATAAATATTGTATTATAATATCCAAATCTCGTAAATCTCACATCATATATATTCTTGATATTTTAGATTGGTCTCTTATGGAACATGATGAATCTATGCCCAGTGAGACGAGGTGAATCTATACGGTTTCCCTATGGCTATATCAAATATAGAAAATTTTAAAATGGTGGGTCCCACTATAATGTGAATCACAAATAAAGGGTAAAGTGTGTGTTCACACTATTCCTATGAGTTGCAACGTAAGGTGATGCTTTAGTCTTCAAAGTGTTTGTTGCATGACTTTATGGGTAATGGGACAAATAGTGTATAATATTTTAAGTGTGGGTATCAAATAAATATAAAAGTAATTTTATAAATAAAAGGGTGAGTATTTTAATTTATTATTATAATTAAATGGCAAGAGCTAACCAAGGGCATTAAATGATTGGTTCGCTGCATGCCCTTTAACTTTATAAACACACCCTCATTATTTTCATTTCTCGTTATGCGCGCTGGTGTGTTATAAAGTTAAAGGACATGCAGCTAACCAGTCATTTAATGCCCTATGGCAAACTGGTTAGCTCTTGCCTAATTAAATCTCTAAATTGTACTATTTGTACTATTTTATGTAAATTAAAAATTATGATTAATAAAATTATTATTATTATTATTTATTTTTTTTCGCGTTGTTGTTATATTGATTTGGTATTGAATTTATTCGGTGTGGCGTGAGAGTAGTTATGGTAAGAGCTTCAGGTGTAAACTTCTCTTTTAAGAATTTGGTTATATGAGATGGAGGTTTTGGTTTAAGCCATCAGATGCAAGCACTTCATTGATCAACTTTGGCTCAAGTTGTGTGGATATAAACAAAGACGATACCTCCCTAAGGCAGTTGAGGCTATGAAATACTAAGTAAAATCAAACAAAATTGAGAGCTATATCTAGCATGTGAAGGATTACACCTTAATATGCAAGTTCATTGATATGTGGCCAATGAAGAGAGCATTGGTTGGATGGACCCAACAAAATGGCAGCTAAAGGAACACTTTGATCTCGAGCTTGGAGCAAAGGGTTTCATTATAGTGATTTTTGCAAATCTAGAAGACATAAACAATGTATTCGAGAACAACATGTATTTTTTCAATAATGTGGGGTTATTCATGAAATTCTAAAAAGAAAGTTACAACCTAGAAAAGGAAAAATTGCTAGTAGCCCCATTTTCTTATGCCAAAAGAATATCGAGAGGAGAAAATCATAGAAGGCATTGGAAACATGATTAGAGATTTTGTGAAAATATCTAAAGTGACCGAGCGAGGACACTACACCTCATGTAAGGATATGTGTGTATATGAATATCTCCTTACCACTTTCAAAATCAATCGAAATCTCCTACCATGATGGAGTTTAGCAACAACCTTTGGATTATGAGCATGTATTGTTTAGATGTCATAGGTGCTATGAATACAACCATCTCTTCAAGGATTGTCCCCTGAATCTCATAGAGGAAACAAAAGAAAATCAACATAAATTAGACCATGAGGGTTTTCAGAAAGTCCAACCTCATCGAAAAAACCCTCAAGCACAAAATGTGGCAACGCCATAGGAGCCTCTTCAGTGTGTTGATTTTTCCTTAGGCCCTAGATCTGGTTTGAGGCTAATCACGCACACAAGCACACTAGAAACCCTCAACTTACAAGCACTTTGTATAGTGGAAATCTTCAACAGTGAAATCAATTAAGTACACAGTGGTTTGAGCCCAAAGCTCAATTATTTTATTAATCCATCAATAAAAGAATCATGAGGCTCATGTACTAGGGATCATGGCCCTTGATCACTAGTACAACTAGCATACATAGTATATAAAACTAGGGCTTATGATCTGCTTCTTTGGATATGCAATCTGCCCAAAAAGACAAGAACAAAACTTAACTTACTTTTTGAAGATATCCCTTTACCATGAACCCTTTCAATCACTTTGTCTTGACACTTGGCAGGTCCTTTGCCTCCTTTGACCACAAATAAAATCTTCTTATACTCTTTTGTCCATCAGCCGCTCACAGAGTATTTGCTCCTTCAAATACTTTGTATATCAATGAGTTAGGTCTGTCAAACTCATTGTAACAACAACCTTTTATCCTTGTTGTTCAAGGCTCCTT
>APFE030938151.1:0-39737 GCA_000404065.3 Pinus taeda
TTTTAAACAGTTGAATAATGGCATATTCATTATCTTGGTATTGTATGTTGACGATATGATTTTAGCAAGCAAAATCATAGAAGAAATCAACAGGTTGAAGGCTCAGATGGCAAGGACATTTGAGATGAAAGATCTAGGAGCAGCAAGACAGATTTTGGGCATGGAGATTTTCAGAGACATGAGCAATGGTAAGCTATGGCTATCACAACAAAAGTATATTGAGAAAATACTTTTGAGGTTTGGTATGGATAATATGAAGCCTATTTCAGTCCCTTTAGCTTCCCATTTTAAGTTTTCTTCGAGTTTATGTCCTAATACAGATGAAGAAAAGAATTATATGTCTCGAATTCCATATGCCAATGTAGTAGTGTGTTTAATGTATGCGATGGTTTGTACTCGACCAGATATTTCACATGCAGTTGGGGTTCTCAGCAGGTACATGGCAAATCTGGGTAAAGAACACTGGTCAGGAGTGAAATGGGTGCTTCAGTATTTGAGAGGCACAAGTAGTTATTGTATTTCTTACAATAAGAGTAGTGAATTTGTTTGCGGATATGTTGATTCCGATTTTGCAGGTGATTTGGATAAGAGAAGGTCAACTTCAAGGTACGTCTCTACTCTTGCAAGTGGAGCTATCAGCTGGATATCAAAGCTACAGAACATTGTTGCTTTGTCCACTACTGAAGCAGAATACATTGTTGCTTCTCATCCTTGCAAAGAAGCGGTTTGGTTGAAAGGTTTGCTTGGTGAGTTTGGTAGGTTACAGGACAACATCAAGTTATTTTGTGATAGTCAAAGTGCAATACATTTTGCTAAGAATCCAGCCTATCATAGTAAATCAAAGCGTATACCGATCAAGTACCATTTTGTAAGACAGGTTACCACTGAAAGGGGAGTCTCTATGGAAAAGGTGCATACAAAGCAGAATTGTGCAGACATGTTCACGAAACCAATTTTGTTAGGGAAGCTACGCTGGTGTAGGCTAATTGTTGTCAAGGTGGAGATTGTTGAGATTTTCTATTTGGACCAAAATAGGAAAAATCTCAGCTGATGACAACAATAGAAATTGAGTTCCTAGATTAGCTCCAGGTTGTTGGGAGGTGATTAATGCTTCCTATATTCGATGTGAGTGAGTTAATGAGGGTGTTAGATTCTCTATGCTATATACGAGGCAATCATTCGGATGATGGCTAAGAGAGTGATAGTTTTATGAGGATTTCATTATGTAATCTCCTGTTTGATTAATAAATTCCTGATGCCTATGTTTGGTGGAGGTAGCCCAGATTGGTTGGTTGAACCACCTTAAAAACTGTGTCATATGTGCTTGATATTATGCTATGTGTTTATTTGATTTAGCTGTGCATCTGGGACCAACAATTATAAGCTAAAATTAGCACATTTATTCCTCACAATTTTGAATCTATTTAATCATATAAATTTCAACCAATTGAATGAATTAATTATATTTATTGAGCAACCACTCATATTAGGTTGTTCAGTGATTTTCCCTTCTGTCCATCCATCAATAATAATGACTCATCCTAGTCAGATTTAGGTTTGCAAGCAAAAACTTCGATCTTCGTTTTCAAATGATCTGCCAGCCCCAAACAAATATTTTAAGGAGAAATCTCATGCTGTAAACGCCCAATGACCATGCTCTAGAAAATACTACATGCCACTTGCTTGGGGGTTCTATGACAGGAACGATTGCCTCTGAGCGTCCTATTGAAGGGAAAAGAAGTTAAAACCTATCAATATTCTGTTCTCTCCGCCTTATCTAGCTGTTAGAGCTAGATCTGATAGAATATCGTTGAATAACTTGTTTGGTTGGACAATTTTCTTGAACGAGAATAATTCGAAGGACCTATTTGAAATAACACCACCACCGCATATCATAATCGTTTTAGAAACCATAAACCAGAGTTAAATTTAGGGAATCATATTCGATGTCGGTCCAACGTACAATTGGCTTAAATCCACTTCTTAAATAGCTTAAAGTTCTCTCAGTTAAACAGGTCTGTAACCTTAAATCGATTTGTCCATCCACAACTCTTCGAAAAGGGAATACGCACGAAGGAATGTATTTAAGTTACTATGTCTTTCTCCTGGCCTCCCTAAGTCTTGTCAATATCTCTAGCAAATAGTGTACGGATAGCTTAGAATGTAATGTGATCTCTGTTCAATCAGACAAAATTGAATCCACTTTGAATGAGTCTATCCCACAAAATCATCATGGAAAAGGAAAATATCAGTCACAAATCAGAATAGATTTCATTCAATCCCTTTGTTAAAATCTTCAACAACACGATAAGTACTCCATAGGAGAAGGGATGCATCCAGATTTTTCACATAGAAGTGTCTACAATTTTCCATTGGTGGATTTGAGAATTCTTCCCGGGTTTTGTAGTGGTGACTATTTCTTCGAATTTCATTTTCGTGAAAGATTCACCTACTGAAATGTAAATACAAATATCCATGAAAGAATGCAGTATGTGTGGAGATTTGGGCATAGAAGAAGAACGTTTTCAGTGCCAAAGATGTTTATATCGCCTTCAACACAGGTTCGATTTACATGATTCATTTCTCATTTTCATATCCTTCTATAGCAGTAATATGTGTGTATTTCTACATCTGCCAACAACCCTAACAATAATATAGATTGGAATGTTCTTTCAAAATAACAGTTGATATATTGACTGTCTATTTCCATAATAGAGTAGACAAGTTTTTGTGCAAAGTCAGAATCTGTGTCTGTGCTACATCCAGATATTGCAGCAAATTGTATGGAGATGGAGACTTGAACGAGCTGATCTGCAACTGTTGCCTACATGAACAAGAAAGCAGCAACAGGAAAGATCGCAGTACGAGGCAGATCAGGACTGTACAATTTATTTCAAGATAGGAACCAACTGATGTAGATCCAAGTCCAGAGAAGGTTAAAAGCAAAGGCGGAAGCTCAACTCACAACGTTGAATGCGTAAATGGACGCCTAGCAGTAGCAGTAAGCAACAATAATGAAAATCCATCACAACATTCTATACCAAGTAAGGAAATGGTCGGAGGGAAAGAAAAGATTGTAAAACAGCCGTATAGGTGTAAGTCTCTTTCCAAGATCGTGTGAGTAGCTTTGCGGATCTAATCTCCTAAGCCAACAGCAGATTATGCATTTCTGGTTTATTTATAAACAATAAGTGTAAGTCTTCCAGTAATCGAAGAGAGATAGGAGTTATAGACACTGGTTCTATGCTAAATACTACAAGCTGTAATCATATATGAAGTATGTGATTGGGCTTAATATAATAAAAAATATAGGCATATTAAACATGCTTCAGAAATTTACGAGAGAAATGAGTAATATTGAATGTCGTAAATTGGACTCGTAACTTTTTAAAATATTTAATTTTATGATAATTTTTACATAATTTCCCATAAATATATATTAAAAGTATTTAACTATTTTATCTACGTAAATAAAAATCAGAGACATGGTTCTTAAAAGAATGTCCTAAATTGGACTGATAACTTTTTAAAATAATTAATTTTATTATCATTTTTGCATAGTTTCCCATAAATGTATATTAAAAATATTTAACTATTTTATCTAAGTACATATCAAATACAGCAACAGGGCTCTTAGACGAGTGGTCTTTCTCCTAAAATCCGTTAAGTCCTATACAATATTTAAACTATGTTTTCTATTAAAATGAGCTGGAACAAGGCCTTAGTTTTGAATACTTTTGGACACACAAGGCCTTAGTTTTGAATAGTTTTGGACAACACCGGTGCATGACCAGCTCAATAGAAGGTTGACGAGTAAAATAATCTGTTTTGGACACTTTTGTATAATCGTAAGGGGAAACCGAAATATGGACATGTTCTTTACTATCATGGACATGTTTCCTATCTTTACTAAGTTGGATGGTGCCTTGTAGACCTGAGTAACTTGCACTAGTTTGATACATCGAGGGAAGATTGCTGGAGAGTTTGGTGAGAAAAAGCAAAAAGGGTTGTTATAGATGATTGCATGAGAGTCTGGTGAGAAAAAGCAAAGAGGGAGGGTTGTTATAGATGAGCTTGTTCGTAGACATGCTGATGGACAAGCTTGGCATACGGAGTTTGACTAGCTTAAGTACATAGGCTACATGCAAACTGAATAAATCAGGTAGCCCATACTAAATAGGTAGCCTATATTTGGGTGTTACAACACATAGTAGAGGTGCTTTTAGCCACAAGCATCCACGAAGCATAATTCTGAGATGCACTCACCCATTAGTTATTTATTGAACCCATTTGGACACACTTGTGTCTATTTGGATGAACTTGGAGATAGTTATAAAAGCTTGGGTAGATGGGTGCACCATTAAGATCACTTGAGCATATTTTTGGGTGGACATGTTGGTTGTAAATGGTTGATGGAAAAATCACAAATGGAAAAAAGTTTCAAAAATTGCAGTTACATCTAGCATAGAGTGAAGGAATTTAAAAATTGAAGGGAAGTTTCATATAAAAAGATGATACTTGAAAAATGCTAAAGAAATAGGTGGTTGGTCATTCATGAGTGTAAATGAGCTCTATTATTGTGCTAAGCTTGGGGTTATGAACAATATGATGAATTGCATTGGTTGAGTTAGAAGAAGATGGGACTTGTAAGAATTAGGCTTGCAATTGCTTCAATGGTTTGATTGTGCAAGTTTGTTGGGTAGCAAACATAAGGATATATTAAATTAGATTCAATGTAAATCTATAATAGAATTTTAAGTAGGAAGTTGCAAATCTCACTTGGTGTACCTCTATGAAGTTATTCATTTAATAAGGGAAATTTCCTTGTCTGCTACCTGTACATTTATGTTATGAAATATCTATGATTGCTTGATCTTCTTATTCCTTGATTTGTTTGTGTTGGTTAAGCGTTTAAGTACTGTTGGGGTGTTCTAAAAGTTGCAATTGGATGTCTTCTCGCTGTTGAATTATCTTGGTTAAGTAAGACTTAGTTGTATCTGACATATTATAGCTTACACAACAAAATTGCAAATTAAAGACTATACAACAAAATGATTTATATTCCTTAAACCCTCTGATCTTGCTTAATACTAAAGATAGAAGTGAAGCTAGTGAAGAAGTTTTTGGCGAGAATGACAACTATGAAAATAAAGAAGTAAATGTAACAAATGATGAATATGAAGATGATGTCCATGATGATGTTGAAGAAAACAAAGATGTAGAAGACTTTAATGTTGAAGATGAAAATGTTTCACAAAATTGTTATGTAAAAGATGCAATTATAGAATATTATAATGATGAAACTAAAAGTAACGATGAAAATGGAGTTTCACAAAAAAAATGAAATGAATCAAAGCATATTAAGGTGAAAATAGAGATGACAAAATAAATCCAAGACCAAATAGATCTCATAATAAAGATACTTGAGAAATATCTCAAGGAGAAGGAATCTTTGGAACAAACGAAACTATCCTCATCGTCATCATCCGCACTTAATCATTATTTCAATTACCATGAAGAAATAATATTTCATACTCGCAAGAGGAACAACATGAGTGAGAGTACTAATGATGTTCTATTGTTGTTTCTAAGTACCACACTATTACTCCTAATATTTATCATGAAAAATATGAATATTTATATGACATGTTAGCTCCACCTAGGGCTACATGGCTACATTCCTAGAGGGGTTTCATTATGCAGTTTCATGCCAAAAGAATGTATAATCAAGAAAATATATGGATGACACCCACAAGGCCATGATAAAAATTATCAATATTAGTCATGATCCACTTATAAATGATATCTAATTTAATTTCAAAATAGGAGGAGGGCGTGGTTCAGATAGAGGATGTCTCATTATTTAGTGTATGTGATGGTCATCATGGTCTTAAAGATATATATTTTTCAATTGAAAATATTGGTCATTATATTATGGATGATCTACTTCAAGAAAAAAAAAACTTAAATACCGTGATATTGAATTTTACTAATAAAAATAAGATTCTTAAACATAAGAATATTAAAAATATGGAATTAAAATTGGGTTATTAAGAATGGATAAAGGGTTTTTAAAGTAAGTTGTTCCTAGTGGCACTATTTATATAACTATTCTCATTATCAATGGAAACTTTTTGGTTTATAATGGTGGAGATTCCTGTGCATTTATTAGTAGAAGTAGAGATGGAAATGGTCGTTTAGAGGAAACACTTACACTTGATCATAAGGGTGAGGAAAGGATGAGCAAGAACGCATAGAGAAGTTAGGTGGATTTTTGGTTAGTTTCCAAAGAGTTATATGAATTGGAATGGTTAAAATGTCTATGATAATAAGCAAGGTAGGTTTTTTCAAAGATAAGCAATTGAAAATAGATGAACTATAAGATATAATTTCCATGAGAGAAGATATTATGCCCTAGAGTAATTAGGAAATATCTCTTTAAATGGATGAATCAATCAAAATATTATGCTTACTGGGAGACATAAAATTTTCATCGACAGCATCCCTCACTACCTATGCTTTGAGGACAAATAATTTATTTTGAGGGGAAGAAAATCTTGTGTATAAAAAAATATTAATATATTATTACATAATAATAAACATAATAATTATCTAGAGCACATGATCAAAGATCGTTACCCCTCATTAAAAGACACCCAAAGACTATATTTAAGTCAGGTCCTTCATTAATTTTCTGGCACATAAATTCGGAGTTCTTAGTACGCTAGTTACCCATGCTCTAACGATTTCTGATGATAATCACCTGGAAGATGAAAAATATCATCTTTTAAAAGTTTTTGAATATAATGGATATAGGAAGCATTAGGGTCTTAGATCTTTTCAAAGAGCCATTAAATAACCTAGGATTAAAAAAGTTCATGATGAACAGGTTTCTAATATTCAACTTTTGTTCATCCATGGGACACTAGATAAGATTGTTCTTATTCTTAAAAAGAATAAAGTTTCTACTACCTTCAAATCTCTCTATACCATTAGAAGTTCCCTCAGATCCGTTAAGGACCCAGTAAACCCTAAATACATTAAATGAGTTTACTCAATCCCTTAATCATGCGGAATTCCCTACATCGAGGAAATTGGTCGCTCCATTAATCAAACAATTTAAGAGTATGAAACAGACATTAAGCATAATTTTTCCTGCTCCTCAACTGTAGCTGAACATGCAGAGATACAAAACATCGTGTATTTATTGAGGATTCCCATGTCATCACTAAGATTGATCACTTCTATCATAGGAAGTTAAGAGAGGCCATTGAAATTGAGAAGAAGACAAATAATCTCAATAGAAACAATGGTTGAAAATTAAGTAAAAATTGGATTCCTTCCCTCTCTTCTCATTAATCTTTTTCATTTCTCTTTCCTCTTCTCTTTTTTATATATTTAATAAACTTATTTTCTATGTCTTAACATATTTTTATAAAAGTTTTACATTGATAATAACATGTTAATAAAGTATTTTATAGTTAATAATATAATTATAAAATAATTATTTTCCATTTTAGATTGCGAGTAGATATATTATTATAAAATAATGATTTTCATTTTTTAATTGATTATGACTATAAGTTATCATGATGTATCTTAAGAAATAGTTATTTCGTCAAGTATATTTTTTCCACTCTTTTTCACTTCTCTTTTTTATACGTAATAATATTAGGGATACTACATTTATTTATTAAACATCTACCTGATTTACTATAGTATTTTTAATCTATTTGATCTAAATCTAGTTAATTATTTACATTAATGTAATATCATATACTAATATTACATAAATATTTTATTATAAATAATACATATTAGTATGACTAATAATCTAAATATACTATATATTTAAATTTGGATTTATTCTATGGTCAATAATATATTTATTATAATATAGTCTAATTTTTCTGTTTTTTTTAATATTTAATTTTCTTATTTAATTTTATTCTATTATGTGGTTTTTTTTAATTGGGTGAGGGTGAGATGAGCTTAGTTTCCATAACTAATTCAGGTTCTTTTTTTATAATTTAATATATTGACCAATATTCTAATATAATATTTCCTTTTTCTTCCCTATCTATTATCTCTAGACCTTGATGCATCTCTCTTATTTAAACATAATGATAGATTGGTTTTTTCAACTTTGCCTTAAGATGAACCATATTAGATGGTTCTAAATGTAGGCCAACGAACAATAATGTGATTAATCCGAAAGACATTCTCAAAATCAATATAGATCACACTAGTCTACACACAAAGAATTACAAATCTCCCTCATGCCTTTAAATAATAAGTCTCTATCAATGGAATATGAACTCCCAATATCTCAATTTAATATTGAAAAATGTATTTCATTTCTACTTGATATTGATTTTTTTTAATTATAAAATACACATTTTCTTCAAAATAAAAGTGAAGACAGAAGAATTCTTTTATTTTTCATTAGTTTATGTCCTTTTATACAAATTTATGAATTATGTCAATATGAACATTGAAATACTTTATATATAGTATGTCACAATGAACCACAAAATGAATTACACACCCTCTTTTGCACTAAAAAGTAGGAAAAGGAATATTAGAGTTCTTTTTTTTTTTTTACTTCAATTAATTTGTTTTTGGAAATTACAATATTTATTTATAGACAGTAACTTTTTCAAATTTATACTAAAAAACGAAATTCAAGTATAAAGGTTTTATATAATATTATATATATATAAAAATAGATGTCACTTTCAGTGGAGAGTTCATAACTAAAAGTAGGCAATCATCACCACACACATATATAGAGATTAATTTTTTTGTTACTTTAATTTTGTGTGCTAGTATATATAGATATATAAATTGATGTAAAATTAAGATGAAAAAATGAAAGTATGGTGAAGTTGAAATTTTTTATTGCTATTGACGTTTTTTTAATTTATTAATATACATATTAATTTGTTATTTGTAAATACAACGTTAAAAAATATTTATTTCGCCTCATATTTAAAATAATTAAAAAACCAACTAAAATATTAAAATTAATATGTAAAAATAAATAATAATATTTATATAAAATTAATTTTTATTTTTTATTTTTTATAAATTTTAAAATATATAAATTATATTAAATATTATTCCTAACAAATATTTTGAAATCTCAAATACCTTTTATAATGCTAATATAAATACTTATATCGGCATCTCAAATACCTTTTATAATGTTAGTATAAATACTAATATAATCTTTATATAAATACTAGTATGAGATATCTTAGAAACAAATTTAACTTATGTAAATGATTTATACTTTTAATTTAGTGAATGGTAATTTTAATACTTATATAATTGATTTCAGGGGTTCCCTAGTTTCCTATAATTTAATAGAGGAGAAATGTTTTTCTTGTTTTTGTTATTTTTCTGAATTAGTGCGAAAACTTATCATAATTCACTTGTCAAACTGATAATGAAGATAAGAATTTTTGGTTGTTAGATGAAGGTTGAGTCATCACCATTATTCATAGAAAACCACACCACTTGTAATGACATGTGGGTAGTCCGTAAGGGGGCAGGGTTTCACTGCTGCTAGATGCCTCTCAGTCTTGGGCCCTTAACCTATTTCCTTGCTTCGTAAGAAGATAAAGACATACTTCAAGACCATAGGAGAGATGTTGTTACCCAATGTTACATTGAGATAAAATAAATAACAAATACATTTAAAAATTTAAAAATGTTAATAACAAAAAACATTTAAATATTCTACATAAATATCGATAACAAAAAAAAAGTATTTCAATGTCCACCATAAATAAATCAATTTAATGTCCATAGTAAATAACATAGATATAGTAATTTGATATTAAAAAAAATTGATTTCATCTATAAGTGTTTCTTTATATTTCTGTACACACGCACACACACACATATTTATACTCTTCCTATTATTTACACGAATCAAGGAAGAGTCAGTACATAGCCCTGCTTAGAAATGGACCTTAGGACTTATGGGGTCCAAAACACCACAAGTAGTCATTGGACCACAACCTCAGGGATAAGTGTTTCTTTCTACTTATTAGTATGAGAGGGATGTGTAATTCCTTCACCACTCAACATGGAGATTACACATGACATCTAAAATAACATTGATATTATATTATCAAGGAGATGTAAAATCCATTCCATGCTCAACATAGAGTTGAAATGTGGTATTTAAAAAACGAAATAATAATAGGAAAATAATTCATTGTCAACCATAAATCAAATAATCTATTTCTATTTAAAGTAACATAATTTTATATCAACTTTATATATAGAGATAAATGAATTGAATGTAAAAATACTAATATTTTTTAATTTACAATAATGTCTATTTCCATATTAAATAACATAAATTGATGTCAACTTTTGTAGTATGAGCTAGCTATGTAACCTTTTCATATTGCAGTGTGTATTTTGAATAAAATATTTAAACATTACATTAACTAATATTTGAATATCAATTTCACACTTACACACACATATACATATGTAGGGAGAGAGAGAGAGAGAGAGAATGTTTTAATGTTCACCATAAATAAAATATTTCAATGCCCACCATCTGTAAAATAATTTTGCATTTCAACTTGATAAGTGGTTTCTAATTCAGGGTATGAGGGAGATGTGTAATTTTGTAACATCCCCTCGTAACCTCTTGTAAACACACATGATTTTTTTTTTAACAGAGTTTATCAATCTGTAACTTTCCAAATTACTATTTCATATTCCTTCATTGACCATTAGATAAAATCTTCATCATTGCATAGAGTAACTTCAGGGAAGAAATATTAAGTTACATAACATGCACTATTATAACATATTATCATAACTTCATGTTGCATCCTCACATCACTTTCATGATTCTTTTAACTAGGCTAGTTAATCACATACTTGATAATGTAAATGTCACGTGATGCAAGGAATCAACATCATGAGAATGGCACAAAGGAAAACACATCACAGGATATTGATATATCCTAGAAACCCCATAAGGTGAAAACTGACAAACATTAATTTTATTAAATTCTTCTTTAGTGTGCTTAAATATCACTCAATGGTTGTAAGGATTCCATCCGTCAATCATTTTCATAAAATATTTACAAAGAAATATCATCTTAAATTCAACATAACTCGCTGGAAGCTATTATGTTAACCATGATATCATTTATCCAAAAACACTTGAATGTTATGTTTTTGCAGCTTGGTTGTTTCTATCAGTGGTATATTATCCTACAGTTGACATTCCCCAATATACATGGACCATTAGTTTATTTTCTGCCATAATGTTAAACATAGTCTATCTTTTGTATACCTCAAATCCTTTCCTACAACTATTATTGTAATCAAACCTTGAATATATTAATGAAACCAATAATAAATATTCATTAGTGGTGCTTCAAAAATCTATCCATGTGTATAAATAAAATGTAAATAGAATATCAAGACATGCATCTTTAACAATATTCCACATGCATTAATTAAAAGAACATAACTACAAAAACATGTCTATTTATCTTGACATGTGTATGGTTATCACACGTCTATCCATCCATAACTCACATGTATAACATAAATATTACCAAGGCATATTCACTCATCCCTCCTTCACATGTATCATGAGAAATAGAAGTAGTTACACGCTACATAAATACCACCACAACTATACATATTCTTTTAAAGTACAACTAGCACATTAACTATGACTTTTGTGCATGTGAATTCATATTCCTTTTCCAAAAGAAATCCGTTTGACATCTATTATCTTGATACATGTAAACACATATTTCTTTTCAAAGGAAGCTAACATTATAACTATTATTCCTGCATGAAAATAAATAATCCTTTCCACAATAAAGCTAACACATTCTTGCATGAAAATGCATAATCATTCCAAAAGAAAACTAACATAACATTGCATGCAAATACATAATCTTTATGAAAATGAGCCTAACCCATGAAATCATAAAAACACATATTATCTTTCCTGAAACTATCACAATAGATATTCGTTTTTGTACATGAAAATATGCATTTCTTTTACCATAAACTCTAACAAAACAATTGTTCTTGTTGTATATGTAAACATGTTCTCTTTTTCAAGAAAACTGATGCAATAACTACTTCTATGTATGTTAAAACATATCCTTTTTCCCAAAAGAGATTATAAAAAGAATTATTATCTATTTGCGTATAAGCACGTATTTGTTTCCAAGAAAAATTATACAATAGTTATTATTTATGTGGACTTATTCTTTTCAAGCAAAATGACTAATATTAATTTTTTCAAGAAGTGACATGAGTACTTTTATTTCTTAAGCAAAGATTCATATGGGATCTTTCCTCAAGAAAATAGCATAAATAACAGATCCCTTAACAAATTACCATAAATAATTATCTTATATGTGAAAAATTTATGTGAGATATTTTTCCAAGGAAATATCACGAACAATTATCTTTTCTACAAAATAATGCATATGAAGACTTTTCTTGAGAAAAATTACGTAACTCTTTCTGCATGATTTAATATTTGACATGAATTAAAACTTATTTCTCATGTATTGAGATTGTTCACTCATGTGGATCGAACTTCAACGAGCCCACTTGACCTCCTCTATAGCTAGGCTTTAAGTGGACCAAACTATTCTACATTTAAATTGACGCTCTGACTATTCACCTACATGGGCAACCACAACATTGGTTGAGAAATGAAATCTTGCATAGAGATGCCATCCATTATATTAAGATTTCAATATTTGAAATCTATACAAGGAAATTTAAGTCGAATAAATGAACCTCTAAAAAAGAAGAAAAACTATTCCCTCTACCAATACAAGTCTGGAAGGAGTGACCGCCAATGTTTTACTTACCTAAATTTCAAAAAGAAACATTGCTTACTAAATACTGGAGAATTCCAAAAAGCTAATAATGTAGCAACTTGCATGACCATTGATGAGTTTTCATTTGGGTAGCCAAAAAAAATATCAATATCATGCCATATTTCCACATATAATAATCCTTCCAAATGAACAACTGATATATGATGTCTCCATCTAGGTTTTATGTTATGCAACCAGCTCACAAAATAGAAGAAAAATTAGATCAACGCCTTCACAATCAATCACTTTGAGGGGGAAACCTCCTTTACATTAGACAAATGAATAATTCTTTGATGATACAAATGACAAAACCTCCTTTCTATATATAGGAGTCTAAAGGGTCACAATATAATCAATTTCGACATAACAATAATAATATAAGGGCACAACAATAAAAACAGTGGGCTTCTATGGGGCACAATAATAACAATATGGGGACAATAGGAGCACAACAATAACAATAAGGGCTAGAATGACAATAGTAGTGGGGGAATCACTAGTATCCTAGGGACCTACCATGCTCCTCTCCTTCAAAAAAGTGTTGTCCTCAAAGCTTGATTCGTTTTGGATGCTTCTGTATAAAATTCTCACCCTCCCATGTGGAATCTTCTCTAGGTAAGTTCTTCCACTTGATGAGATACTATGAAATTGATCGATTTCGTAGCTATCGAGCTCTTGTTTCTGTGACTACTTCAAGTCCCAATATGAGCTTTCCTTCCTTGTCAAGTTCTTGCAGTATTATTTTTACTGGAGTTTGTCACCTATAGCCTTCTTTAACCATGAAACATGGAGAAATGGTTGCACTCAGGAAGCTGCAAGAAGCTCCAATTTGTATGCCATAGTACTAATCTTTTGCAACACCTTGTACAAACCATAAAACTTTGCTGATAATTTATTATCCTTCTTAGCTTGCTTGAGGGACATTTGTTTATATGGTTGTATGCATAGGAATGCCCAATCACCTACATCAAAACTTCTTTTGCTGTGATGTTGATCTTCTTGTTGTTTCATTCTATTCTTGCCAAAGTGAGGTTATCCTTTAATAGTTGGAGAACTTGTTTTTGATGTGATGGACGGAGGATGATATCCATAAAGTGCCATAAATGGGATCATTTTTGTTGCAGCATGGAAGGAAGTGTTATACCACCATTTAGCGAGAGGCAACAATTTGACCCATTGTGTCCGTTTATCGTATACAAAGCAATGAGGCTATCCTTCCAAACATTTGTTTACTATCTTAGTTTTCCCATCAGATTGAGGATGATAAGATGAGCTATGAGCTAGCTAAGTACCAAGACAAGAAAATAATTATGTCCAAAAATTTCCAGTGAAAATGGGATCTCTATCGCTTACAATAATCTTTGGGTTTCCATGTAGCTTTTGAATTGTTTCCATAAATGTAGTAGAAATTGTACTAGATTTGAATGGATGCGATAATTCACAGAAGTGTGAATACTTGTTAAGTCTGTCAACTACCACCATGATGACACTCTTTCCTTCAGACTTGGGTAAGCCTGTGATAAAATCCATTCAAACCTCCTCCCAAGGTTGTCCTGAAATGGATAAAGGTTGTAATAGACCCAGGGTCTTAATTGTTTGAACTTTATTTTGTTGGAAAACCAAATACTCTACCACAAACATTTGAATATTTGATTTAAGCCCATCCCAAAAAAATTCCTTCTTAACCATGTGGTAAGTTTTTAAAAATCCTGAGTGCCCTCCTAATGGAGAGGTGGGCAATTCCATAAGAATCTTTTGTTTGAGTTGGGAATTCTTACATAGGTATAAGTGATCGTTATACCACAAAGAATCATTTTTCCAGCTAAATGTATCAGATGTACTGGGATCTTGTTGTAACTTTTGAATGAGCTCCTATACTTCTTCATCATTCTTCCATTCATCCCTTGCTTTGTTTATCCAATCTGGTTGGATAATAGAAATGGCGAAAAGAAATACTTCCACATCCTCACCCTTTCTTGGGAGTGCATTTGCCGCAAAATTTTGCTTCCCTTTTTATAGATGATTTCAAGTAATAACCCAACATCTTTGTGACCCATTTTTGCTGCTCTTTTGAAGATAATAATTTTTCTAAAAAGTATTTAAGACTATGATGATCTGTTTTTACCTGGAAGTGTCTTCCCATTAGGTAGGGTCGCCATTTCTTAAGTGTATGTAGTATTTCCAATATTTCCTTCTCATAAATATCTTTTTGTAAATACTTTCCTTTCATTGGATGACTTTTGAAAGAAATGGGTCTTTCTTCTTGCATTAAAACAACACCAATTCAATTTCCTGAGTCATCACATTCCACAATAAAGGTTTTTGTGAAGTTTGATGTAGCTAAGACCAATTCTTGGTGCATTGCCTCTTTAATATGTTCAAAGGCCTTCATTGCTTCTGCAGTCCATGAAAATGCATCTTTCTTAAATAATGTTGTTAGAGGTCGTGCTATTCACCCATGATTCTTAACAAAATTACGATAATACCATGTCAACCAGAGAAATCCTCGCAGATACTTTATGGATGTGGGGATTTTCCATTCCATAATGGATTTAATTTTTCTAGGGTCTACCTTCACACCTTCATGAGATACAATATGACCCAGATATTCTACCTCTTGTGCTCCAAAGAAACATTTGGAGCTTTTTGCATATAATTGTTTCTCCTTCAATAGTTTGAGCACCCTGTCAACATGTTGAAAATGATCCTTCCAAGATTTGCTATAAATTAGTATATCATCAAAAAATATTAACACAAATTTTCTGAGGAAGGGTTTGAAAATGGAATTCATCAAACATTGAAATGTATAAGGTGCATTGGTAAGGCCAAGAGGCATGACCAAAAATTCATAATGACCCTCATGAGTTCTAAATGTTGTTTTGGAATGTCTTTAGTCTTCATAATCATTTGATGATATCCTGAATGAAGATCCAACTTGGTGAAGTAAATTGATCCATGCAATTCATCCAATAATTCATCAATGATATGAATGGGAAATTTATCTTTAACAATGATCTTTTTGAGCTCTCTATAATTCAGACACATGCGCCATGACCCATCCTTCTTCTGCACCAATAATACTGGAGCAAAGAAAGAACTTTGACTAGGTTGAATTATACCAACCTCTATCATTTCTACAACCATATGTTCAATTTCACTCTTTTGGGAATAGGGATATCTGTAAGGCTTGATGTTTGGAGGAACAATTCATTGAATTAAATGAATAGCATGATCATGATCATGAATAGGTGGGAGGCCTTTGGGAGTCTCAAATACCTTGGAATAATTGTCCAAGACTTTTTGGAGATCTGGAGAAATAGATGATTTCGATGTGGGAACCTCTAGGGAACATAATTTTGCAATTATGTCTCATTGTTATTTCTTTAGATGCTTTGTCATTCCATTAGAGTTGATTATCTTTCTTGGTTTCCATGTGATACCCCTTAATTAAAATTCCTTTCCTTCCGAAGAAAATTTCATGAAAGGTTAAAGTTTCTATTGTACCCAAGGATTGTAGCCATTGGAATCCTAGTACAACATCAGCACCACCCATTGGAATGGAAAGCATTGGGTTATTCAATACATATTCTCCCATGGATAGCTTGATATTATGGCACTTTCTAGATAAATAATGTTTCCTCCACTTATAACCATCACTTGACACTCTGGTGCTAGATATATGAAGCAATTCAATTCCTTGGCTATCTTACAATGAATAAAATTATGTGTACTTCCCAAATCAATCAACACTATTACCTTTTTCTTCTTGATATTTCCTTCAACGAACTTTTGGGGAATGATGTATTCAGATGACTATGTTCCTTTAGGGTATGAAACAAATCTTTTAGGGGTTGATGATCCCTAATACATTGACATATAAGTTTGGGGTTGATGTGCCCAAATATCTCTATAAAAATCAATCAAAAGAATATGAACAAGAAGAAGGCAAATCAATGGCACATAACACAAGATGTATCTGGGGAAATGCACTACTCAAAACCCCTCTATCTATAATTCATATATTAGAAATATGAGTGCAAATACAAATCTTGTTATCATTAGAAGAATTATGCACAAGTATGCTCAACTCTCTCAGCTCACAAGCTAGCTCTTCGCCAACACAGCCAATTTTGCAACTCTCTAAGCCCCTAATCTCTTGCATAATTCCTAGGATGAATAGTCTTATTTAAAAGGAATTCATGCTTCCAAAACTGTGCAATCCAAACATAGGATCAATCTCTGATGCATGCATGATGTTTACACTACAGTAAATAATGCCACTGATACTACATTGTCCCTGCAAACTAGTCTGAACTAGGTCTTTCTTTGAATTGACATGCATGAGTTTCTCATGAGGGAATATTCAGTTAACTGGAGTAGTAATAGTGGATGCATTAGTGCACCAACTAACTATTAGTCCTCTATTAGTTCCAAAAACAATTTAGAACTAATTTAACTGAATTTAACTCAGTAAACCGAGTGATCTAATTTCCACCTCAATTAAACTCATACTAGACCACTAAAACTTAGGGAGAACATATACATGACTACATACAGACTTTCAACTTAAAATTCCTAAGCTAATTAAATTAGTTAAACTTAATTAACTATTTACAAGTTGCTACGAGAATATAATTCAATTTCAATTCTTAGTTTAATTCAAGAACAAATTAAATAGGAATTTCTTGTTGCCATTTCTCAACACTCCCTCTCAACAAGAAAGGGATTATCATCTACCCCGATCCTATCTCTGTGAAAGTCCAATTTAGATATTGACAATGTCTTTTTGAAAATGTCAACATCTTGTTCCTCCATGGGAATGTACTCTAACAATATAATTTGCCTCAATACACAATCTCTGAGACGATGATATTGGATATCAATATGCTTGGATTGATCATGAAACACTGGATTTTTAGAAAGTTTGATACAACTCTGATTATCACAGTAAATCATAGTTGGATTCATCTGCTAACAAAACAAACCAACGAAGATCTTCCTCATCGAGGTTGCCTCACATGATGCCTAACTCGTAGCCATGTACTCTGCCTGTGCCGAAATGAGTGCAACCGATCTCTATTTCTTGTTGTACCAAGAAACTACTACTGACCCAATATTGAAGAATCCTCTTGATGTGATCTTCCTATCAGATGACCTCCTTGTCCAATCTCCATCGATGAAGCCTTGAATCTTCACCCACTCTATCCATTTGTACCATAATCCATACTAAGAAGCGCCTCTAAGGCATCTTGACACATGCCTTGCCGCCTTCCAATACAACTTTGTAGGTCTAACCATCGCTTGACTAAGCTGGTTAACTGCATAGCACATATTCGGTCGTGTGTTCACCAAGTACATGAGTGAAACCACAAGCTACTTGTAAACAATAACTTCCACTACTTCTCCTGAAGTAACATCCTCCTTCCTCCAGTTACCTGTTAGACGAGTCTCCATGGGTTTTCTTGTCTCCATGCAAAATCTCCTAAATAATTCGTTTCCATACTTTCCCTGAGACACAAACAAATCACCATCTCCTTGCCATACCTCCATGCAAAGAAAGTAATGCATGTGCCCCATGTCCTTCATCTTAATCTCTCTTGCAAGGTCCTCCTTGTAAGATTTGATGAGGTGATCATTACCTATTAGTATGAGATCATCAACATAAAGTACACTGATCAACAACTTACCTTCCACCACTATGTGGTTAAAATTCTCATTTGCTTCACTCTTTGTGAAGCCAAACTCAGTGAAGTAGCTATCTATCATGGTGTACCACACACAAGATGCTTGCCTCAGTCCATAAAATTCTCTCCTGAGTTGACGCACATGATACTCACAGTCAAAGGTTTCAAAAACTTCATGATGCTCTACGTACACCTGTTCCTCAATCATGCCATTAAGGAAAGTTGTTTTCACCATCCATCTAATGTATCTTCCAACCCATCTGCACTAATAATGCCAATATAGATGTGATTGACGAGCACCTTGCAATAAGAGCAAAGGTCTCATCATAGTCAATCCCCTTTACATATGAAAAGTTGCGAGAAACAAATCTAGCCTTATGCTTCTCCACACTACCATTTGCAATTTGATTTACCTTCTAAAGCCAATGGGATCTCACCATTGACTTGTCCTTAGGTCTAGAGACCAAATCGAAAACATTGTTATGAACTATGGAGTCATACTCCTCCACCATGGCATCAACCCAAACCGGCTATTGCACTACTTCATTAAAGGAATATGGCTCTATCACAACACATTCACCCATAAGAGCCATGTATTCGATGTACCTACCAAGTGGCCTTCTCTTCCTATGCTGAGAAATGGGTGCTCCCACATTCTCCTGCGCATCATCCAACAATCTCTCAGCCTCTCAGGTGCACTTTCTTCTCTCTCTAGAAGACTCTACCTGAGTGGATGTCTCCACTCCCAAATCTCTGCACGTTACTACTCCACATCAATCTGAGCCTCCTAAACTTTAGTATCTAAAATCTCCTCATCTGCATGTAGCTCAATCTCCCTCTCAAGGGAAACTTCCATGGCCTTCTCCTCATTGAATCTAACATCCTTGCAAACCACTGTCATCTTGCTAGTTGGCAAGTACACCCAATAATTATGAGTTGTATTAGTGTACCCCACAAATATGCCTAAATCTCTTGTCAGCTTAAACTTCTTCCATGCATCTTTGGTCCCATGGAAAAATATTGATTACCCAAAAATCTTGAAGTGACCAACATCTGGCCTCTTACTAGAATAAGCCTCCTCTAGTGTCTTCATCTTAGGTATGCGATGTGGGCTACGATTCTGAACATAAACAATTTTTTTGCATGCCTCGACACACAAGTGTAGTGGTAGGCCTTGATCATAAAACATCGCCCTCGCTACCCCTACTATGCTTATGTTCTTCCTCTCTACCACCCCATTTTGCTAAGGATTATGGAGTGTCGTCAATTCCCATTTAATCCCTTCCATTGCACATAAGTTCTTAAACTTGTTTGAGACATACTCACCCTTGTTATCACTCTGTCAAGATTTAACCCTCTTTCCAGAATATTTCTCCACCAATTATTTAAACTCATAAAACTTTGTGAAGGTTTGATCCTTTTTTCTGCATGAGAATTATCCATCATTTATGAGAAAAGTCATCAACAAATATAACATAATACTTTTGTTTGGGCATGGATACTATCGAGAATGGTCCACACACATCTGAATGGGCTCACTCTAGAATAGCCTCTACTCAATTCTCTCTGTCGTGAAAGGAAGACTCAGTTTATTTTACCAAATTACACCCCTTGCATGTATTAACTTGCTCAAGCGTACCTTTGGGAAGATCGGTAGAGATCTGCTGCAATATCTTCAAAGCCCCATGATACAAGTGGTCCAATCACATGTGCCACAACTCACCAACGTATTAGCAATGCACCCTTTTTGCTTTTGCGCTCAAAGAAGCATACTCCTCTACCTATAACCTATAGAGATTCTTCACCTGAATCCCTATCTTCTTTACTTGACCGGTGGTTATGTGTGGAAGGAACGCCTTTCCTTTCAAGAATATCACATCATCGCCTTTATCCTCGATCATGGAAATGAATACCAAGTTCCTCTTTATCCCAAGCACATACATAACATTATTCAAGATGAGTGGATCCCCATGCTCCCTTTGAAAATAAATTGTGCCCAATCCAATAACATTATACTTCCCGTCATCACCCATCTCGATATGCATCTTGAGATCTTTCTCCTCCAGGTTATTGAATAACGCTTTATCACCAATCATGTGGAATGAAGCTCCACTGTCTAAGTAACATACAATTCCCATCATTGATGACAGCACACGTGCAATGAGGGAAAAGTCCAATTCGAATTGAGAGGCAAAAGCCTCACCCGCCACTCTTCTTGAGGACTTCTTCTTGAACTTCTTGAGTGGAAAATTTATAGCAAAATGGCCTAACTCATGACAATGAAAGCACTTAACTTTCTTCATGTCTTTCTTCTTAATTTCATGATGAGAATCCAATTTGGAATGGGAAGATTTCCCTTTACCCTTATTATCCTTAATCGCTAAGGCACATTTCTCTTCATCGTCAATATTTGATGAAGATACATCCCTGGTGTTCCTCCTAATCTCCTCCTACATCAAATTTGATGATAGTCATTCGCAATCTGACAACTTCTCCTAACCATTGACAGAGTTCTGATAACTATGCCAACTCTTCGGGAGTTCTAGAAGAGCAAGACTCACCATATCATCCTTGGAAACCATGATTCTGACACTTCCAGGTTCACCACAACATTGAGTGAAATTGGTCAGGTATTTTGGAATAGTCTTGCCTTTCTCCATTTTGATTTTTTTAAGTTTATCCTTCAACACCAATTTCCTTTGGTCACTGCTATTTCGATACAAGTTCATCAATGTTTTCCACATAACATACCAAGTTTCCTTGTCATGGAGACTTGATACAATGTGGTATTGAACTCCCTTAAGGAATATCTGCCTTGCCTTCGCCACACACTTCTTCCATTCGGCCAAATTTTGTGCATCTGATGTTGCTCGCTTAGGAATTTCTTGATTAACAAATTCCTTCAAGCCATTATCCTCTAGCACAACCTCCATTCTATCCCTCCAGGCTGTAAAATTCAAGTTTCCTTCCAAGGCATACTTGAGTTGCAAACCATAGAATTCCATCTGCCGATCTTGAAGTATGTATTACAAATTTGAATTTCACCTGTAACCCAAAACTAAAAACTTCAAAATATCCTCTAGTGTATTGTTCTCAGCTCTGATGCCATGTAGAAATTCATGTAGATTCACAAGCTCATGCAATGTATTAAAGCACAAGACAAGAATCCACCTCTAATTTCAACTAGCGGAAGCCAATAGATCATTCAAAACAATATGAACAAGAAGAATACAAATCAATGACACATAACACAAGATGTGTCTGGGAAATCCACTACTCAAAACCCCACTATATGTATTGCATATATCATAAATATGAGTGAAGATGCAAAGGTTTTTCTGACTAGAACAAGTCTGCACAAGTATATTCAACTCTCTCAGCTCACATGCTAGCTGTTGGCCAACACTTAGCCAATTTTGCAGCTCACCAAGCCCCTAATCTGTTGTGTAATTCCTAGGATGAATAACCTATATTTAAAGGGAATTCATGCTTTCAAAACTGTGCAATCTAAACATAGGATCAATCTCTGATGCATGCATGATATTTACACTCCTGTAAATAATACCATTGATACTACACTATCCCTACGCTCTAGTTTCAACTAGGTCTTTCTTTGAACTGACATGCATGTGTTTCTCATGAGGGAATCTTCAGTTAACTGGAGTAGCACTAGTCGATGCATTAGTGCACCAACTGATTACTAGGCCTCTATTAGTTCCAAAAAGAAATTAGAACTAATTTAACTTAACTTAACTCAGTAAGCTGAGTGATCTACTTTCCAACTCAATTTAAAATCATAGTGGACCCTTAAAACTTAGGGAGAACATATACATGATGAAAGAAAGACTTCCAACATGAAATTCCTAAGTTGATTATGTTATTTGAACTTAATTAACTGTTTACAAGTTTCTATGAGAATAGAATTCGATTTTAATTCTTAGTTTAATTCAAGGACAAATTAAACTTGAATTTCTTGTTGCCATTTCTCAACAAGAGGATAATTCTTGTTCCAAATTTGCATGTTGCACCAAACGTTCCCCCCCTTGAGAAGTGACATAAGATATTCTATTGTTGTGTTTCTACTTCAAAATTTCCTTATGGATGGAATTTGACTTCCTATTTCCCTACTTTAGTCACCACACCCTTGAATTTTTCTTTCACATGATCTCCTATTGCTTTCTCCTTTTCTCAATTTGATTGATTAGTTGTCCTTGCTCAAACACCAAGGTGAATTTGCAACCTCATATAATGATCCATTCTTGCATATACTTCAAGTAAGATTCCAAAACTTGGTTCTCCATGAAGATGTGTTCAAATATTTTCCTATTCCATTCTCTCCATTTGGATTTAAGTTATTTTAGCTTCAATTGAAATGCATGCATACTATTTATTCCTTGTACATTGGTTTCTTCCCACCATCCTTTGGATTTTGAAATAACATATTAGTCTTGTAGAAAAAATATTTCAAATCTAAGAGAGAAGTTGTGGGGAGCTAATTTAAGGTCTAGTTCCATGCAAATGGGATAATTGTTAGAGGCTATACTTGGAAGAGTGGAGACTTTGAAAAAATTATCACATTCCATAAGGGCCTTTGAAATTATAAATCCATCCAATTTGTTTAAAACTTGATGTTTTATTCCTCTACAATTGTTCCAAGTGTAGATCATATTCATAATTTATATATCTATGACTTGTCATTGGCGAAGGAGGTTTTTGAACTATTGTGCCTCTAGTCATAATATTTCGATACTCCCCTTCTTCTCCTTAAGGGATTTTATAAGGTTGAGGTCATCACCTAGGATTGAAAAATCATCTTGGTTAATTGAGCTTCTTGTCTTAAGATTTTCCAGAAATCTTGGCTTCTCTATAGGTATATGTGGGTCATAGATTGTCGTTAAACATCTCATATCCCTCAGTCCTACATGTTGGAATTGATCCAAGAGGACTCGAGGAAGTGTTATCTAATCACATAAAGATATTTCCCAAGGAATCAAGAGGATTTCCAATCCCCCATAACTCCCCTTAGCATCTAAGGCTATATATTCACAACCCCTCCAACATTGAGAGGTGATTTAATTTACTCTTTCACTTGATATTTTAGTTTCTTTTGTGATGAAAACAAACAAATTTTCCTTTTTGATTCGACATTTGAGATGTCTTTGCTTACCTCTACTATTTAGGCCATGGATATTCCAAGTAATTATTTTCATTGTTTGGAATGTTTTAATGTGGAAAACACATATGAAAACAATATCTCCTGCATAGTATTGAGCTAATGCTCCCCTACTTTCTGGAGCAAAGCCTTATTCATATTTCTACCTACTTTTTAAAAGTCCATTTGTGATTGAGATTTCCCTTTTCCACATTGTGTATGTATTCCCAAACCCTTACCTATTGATACCAGATTCCCTATTGATTCTGTAATTGATATTTCACCCATAAGTAGATTTGGAAATATTTTATTTTCTATTTCTATGGGATCGTTCTTGGATATTTATTTTTCCATTCCTCTATTACATTTAATCAATATAAATTGTCTATGTTCAATATATTTCTGTCCTCCATGTTTTTTCTTACCGTGATTAGAATAGGTTTTTCTTCCTGGTCACTGTAAACCATGGTTAACATAATCAACCAAAGTGAAAAAAGTAATTAGATATAACTATAATATATTATGATCATCCATAATCACACAAAGCTGAACATAGTTGATGATTTTCAATCATGGGAAACAATGGCTAATTAAAGTCAATTATAGTCAAACATGGCTAACCATAGTCAACAATGGTAAAACAAAGTCAACCATGATTATTCATAATAAAAGGTAGTAACCATAGGCAAACATTGTATATATGTTAATACTATTGATATTAATATTTTAACTTAGTAATCTACAGATCCTCTATAAGAATAATGCCCACTAACTAGCATAAACACATATTTAAACATGGTTGATATATATCTTTTAATTAACAGAGTCAAATAATGTCTAGCAAACATATTTTTTTATATAATTGTACTCATATAAATATTGTAGTCTAAGTGTTGTGTATTTTTTCTCTTTCCAGACATATGTTCAATTTTTTAATGAGTTTTTTTCCAAAATTTGGTAAAACAATATTGGAATGATAGATTTGGGTTGTTAAATTTATATATATATCAATTTCTTGAAGGATTTTTCATCGCTCTCAATCCATTTATGCATTCCAAAATGCATCTCAAGTAACAAAAACAGATAAATCTCACCAATAATTTTATCATTAAATTCCAAAAAGTAAAAACGCTTAACAATTAGCCTTCACTAATAAAAACACATTTGACTTACATTTTAATCATATAATCAATAGAAACATACATAATTATATAATTAAAATGAAAATAATTATTATTATTATGATGTTGTTGTTATATCTGGTTATGTTTAATTCATAGTTGCCAAATTCAGTAGAATCAGGTTGAAAATTTCCACTTTGGTTTGGTTTGACCATTGATAAATCAAATTCTATTTGATATGATTTAAATAGTTCATTTTTTGAAATAATTGCAACGATTCCATTTAATATCGATAATTGTGACATTCATTGTGTACAAAAATAAATCTTGTTGCTAACTTTTCTTAAGGATGAAGCAACACGAAATTAACTTAATTTTTTATCAATGTACTAATTTTCTATCTTTGGAAGATATCCATAATATGAATTCAACATCCATAAATTAAAACCATGAAAATATCAATGCGCATGTGGAGTGGTCTTTAAATGAACTTCACATTGTGTAACTTCAATCTATATGCGTAGAATTGGTAATGTGCACAATTAACTTGTAAATTGCGCAATTGTATGTTTTATTAATAGTTTGTTATGTTCCCTTGTTGTGACATATAGAAAGGTAAAATTATGTGTTTAAATATAGTTTTTAGCAATATGTGTGTTCTCACCATGTTTTTGTAAAACAACAATTTTTACTATGTGTAAAAATAATCACAATAGAGATTTCTAAATTTTGTTTTTGCCATAGTTAAAAGGGAAACGACCTTAGTTTTTCTTGTAAATGTATTTGTTTTTATGGAATAAAAAATACAAAGATATATATTGCTGCATACTTTGTTTTGAAATTTGTTTTTATGAACTAGATCAATGCATTACTCTTTTTTTGCTATGTTTTTATCCTCTGCATCTTGCCTCTCCCACTTAATCACAATTATTGATATTCATAATGCCCAAACTATCTCTTGGATATATAAAATTTCCATTCCCAATCGTTTGGTGAAGATAAATATATATTTTTCTTGAGACTTGCAATGTTTCAAAACAATCTCTCCATCATTGGTCAACTCTTTGATAAAATGTTATCTTGTGTAAATATGCTTACTTCTTTTGTGAAAGACTGAATTTTTGGATAAAGCAGCTGTAGAGTTTCTATCACAATAAATATTTTTTGTTTCTCCTTGTTCATGCCTTAAGTATTTCAACATTCTTCTTATCCAAATTGTCTGACAAGTTTCCATTGTTGCTGCTACATATTCTACTTCAGTCGTGAAAAGAGAAACACTTGACTATTTCTTGGAAGCCCATGAAATGACTCCCAAACCAACATGAAAAACATAGCTTGATGTACTCTTTCTATCATCTATGATTCCTTCCCAATCATTTTTTGTATCTCCAACCATTCTAAATTCATTTATTGTAGTAGAAAAAATGTCATATCCCTTGGTTCCATTAACATACCTTAGAATTATTTTAACTACTATCCAATGTGTCTCATTTGGTGTCTACATGAATCTAGAGACCAAAATCATTGCATACATTAGATGAAGTCTAGTTGCAGTAAAATACATTAAATTTCAAACCATGGTTTTATATAGTGTATGTCTACTTTGTTACTACAATCTTATTTACTCAATTCCAAGCCCATGGTTGCTGGTGTTGGGGAAGGATTGCCATTATTCATTTTAAACCTCTTCAAGGTGTATTTTGCATACTTTGTTTGAGAAATAAAATTTCTTCTTCTATTTTCTACACTTCTATGCGTAGAAAGTACCTTGACAACCCCAAATCTGTCATCTCAAACTCATTTTTCACGACCTCTTTGAAATAAGTGATGAGAATATCATCACTCCCTATGAAAATTAGATAATATACATATAAATATACAATTACGAGCTTACCATCTTTTTTTTTTATGTAGAGAGTATTCTCATCATCGGTTATTTCTAAAAGCATTGTTCAACAAATATGAGCCTACCCCTATTACACAACATTTTGTCACTGTCCCTGTATTCCCCGTTCCTTGATCCTAGAGGACCTCTATAGTGAAACTCACATGCTTTTCCTTCATGAAGAAATTCCCATTATGTCCATCTTCATGAGCAGATCATTTCCTTTTTGCACCATTTCCCTTGAAACTTCTGTTTTGCCCAGTTTACAAGACCGATGCTAATGGCCTTTCTCTCCCCCACGCCGATGTGCAGATATTATCATTATTACCCGCGCTGATTGGTGTGACTGAGTTGTGTTCCAATCACACCAGTCCTATTATGGAAAGTTTTTTAAATTACAGCCGAAGCTTCCAACTCTAGAAGCTTCGTAACGGAATTCTGGTAAATGGCTTGGCCAAATGGGGTCAAGGATGACAGTTTGGGCTCCTTTCCCCTATAATGATGGAACTACCTCAAGGGATAAGCCCTTCTCCCATGAAAAGAGGATCCCTCTCCCATCCATATTTCCTATACAAACGTCCCTTCTTCCCAAGCACAAGCTAATCACAGTTAGAGTGTTGGCTGAGTGTGAGTGTACTATTTTGATTAGACATTCAAACTATTACTAGTTGTAGTCATCTAGTTGTGTGAGGGAGAAGTGTGTTTGGTTTGGAGTGAAGTGTAAAGGGAAGAGCCTTTAAACTATTGATGTTTGAAGCCATCATGGAATGCTAGTAGAAGTGTGTGGGAACTTGGTCTTGTCAGAGGAAGACTGAAACGTCAAGATGAATGGTTGTAATCTCTCTTTGATATTAATATATGCAACTATCGATTGATTTCCTACATGTTTTGTAATAGTACATATTCATGTATTAATGCTTCTTGACTCATTAAGTAGGTTGAATTGCAATTTGTCTATTATTATGTTTGTGTGTTGTTGTTGTTTACTTGTTTCAGGAGCTTGAAGACAGAAGCGAGAGATTGCTGGAGCAAGCAAGCGAGGATATCATTAAGTAGGATATGCAACCAAGAGTTAGTTCCTCTTGATTGATTCTAATCTAAGGAAATATTCCATAGAATGTATCTGTTATGGCTAGACCCATTATCCGGCTAGAGGAATTCATTCGTGTCCGCACTTATAATTTTACTTCACCACAAATTGTTGACTCCACTGGGGATCCCAATCCTTTTGTTTGTCTTGGATCTCATGATTTTGTGATAACTTTTGTAGTTTCATGTTTTCCATTTGGTTTTGTTTCTTCTCTCCTGTTTACTGGTTTGAGTCTAAAATTCATGGTAGCAGATCTGGTCCCTGTTTTAAAAAAAAATAATTTTTTTCCTTAGCTACCTTGATCAGTGCACGTAATCCACTGACAGTCACGCCGACTAGCACGAGTTCCTGAGAAATAGTCGTGCCGACTAGCCTCTGGCGCTGATTGTCAGTTAGGCAGTCGCACCGATGCCTGTAAGTGAAGATTAGGGCTTGACCCCAATCTTGGCCAGTGCATTCTACTCTTGTGGTTTTGACCCATAAGCCTTTTGGACCATTTTCGCCCTGACTAGAAAACTTCTTTGAGCTTGCTTTGTGTGCTTACTTGGTTTAGCCCACCCTCTGATGTATTAAGTCTGGCCCTGCGTGAAGTTATTTTTTATTTGTTCTTTGAATCCCTCGATCGGTGTTATTTTTGGCTAGAAAGTCATGTCAATCAGCCATCAATGCTAGTTGTAGTACTGGTCAGTCGTGCCAATTGGTGCTACTTTTGGCCCAAAATTCGCTTTGGTCTCAAGGGTAATAAAAAATCAGAATTTCACCCATTCTAGTGCTAGTGTGTCTTGACCCTTAGACTCCCTTCTTCCTCCCATAAGTGACTAGGATGCTTTGTTTTCAATTAAATGAATAAAAGAGTCTCACTTTTTCTCTTATTTTGAGTGTCTATTTTCTATATCCAAGCATATATTACATTGCTTGGTTTGTCGATTGAAGCATTTATGTGTTTGGTTTGTTCAATTTAGGGAAGAAGTTGCTTTTAGTTTCATTTATAATGCTTTGGATTTGATTGATGATTGTTTGTTTAGAATTGTGAAAATTTTCATTAGAGTTCTTTATGTGAAAGATTCATTTTGCATCTTATGAAAAGAAGAACATCATCCTAGTTTACTTAAGTGAAAATATTGCATTAGTAGGGTCATTGAGAAGCTAGAATTGCATCATCATAAGCATTCAAAATGAAATGAAACTTTATTTTTTTTTAAGGGAAGATTAAGTGCATTTAGGAGATTTATTAGAGAAATATTTCATTCTTTGATTGTTGCATTGATTTTGTGTTCTCTATCTCTCAATTAGTGATATCTTTCATCAAAGACAAAGATATCTTTTCTCATATAGCTACATATAGGAGTTTCCAGATGACAATGGTAGTGCCCTGTAATTGAAACCTAATTCAAGCTCAACTATTAAAATATATTGAATTAACCTAAGGAAGCATTGAAACTTAACACTTACATTTAGTAGTCTAGGTTAAAGACGTGTTCCGGCATCTTTAAACCTAGTAGCTGTCGTTCACTTTGGCATTAGACAGTGCTAGTAGGGACTTTTGCTCCCCATACCGTCACGTATATAAAGGGAGACCCCACTAGGTCTAAAATCCTTTATCCATAGGAAGCTGAGTCTGCTGCCTCGTAAACATTATATACTGAACACAACATTTAGGGAGATTCTCTGCATGTACTTCTCGGTTTGTTGGGAGGTATTCTGTAGTTCACGGTTACCTAGTAATCCTTTTGCCTAGAATACCCTTAGTAGTCATTTTTGATCTTTACTAACTCTGTAAATTTGAAAAGATCATCGAGCACTTTTCCTTTCATGCTCGTTAAATCTAAAGGCGACTAGAGTCACCTTTCTTCCTTTTCTCGGCTCTTAAAATATGAAAAGGAAAAGTTTGTTTTCAGTGTCTTAAAATTAACTACCTACGAAATATTCCCGGTTAAAGTTATCTTCCTTGGTGTTTCTTTAGGGTCGATTCCAATGGAAACATTCCCAGAGTCTACTAGTCAAGGGTTCCCCTCATACGGGAATCCTATTCCTTTTCCTTCTTTTGGAAATGTTGGTGCTCCTTGTATGGAAACGTTGTCCCTCCCTGAGTTAACCATTAGCTTACTTGTTTGGTTATTTTCGACCTCAATGGTCCCGATTGTCTCGACTTCTGTCGAAAAATCTCCTTCATTCGAATCACGTCACGATGATTCTAAGGTTGACCCCTCATCTTCTTCCACCATTTCTTCACCCTCCCCTGCTACTTCACTTTGGTGAATGTTTGAAATCTAGTAACCATGAGGCTATGAAGAAGAAGAAGAAGTCAAATAAGCTAGAGGCTAATCGTGCAACTATTACTCCAAATGCACCTCCTGTAGACAAACCTTTTGATCCTCCATGGAAGGTCAAATTCCCTTCCACCCTGTGTAAGGGTGACCATCTCCTTCGAGACTATCCTGGCATTCCTAGAGTCTTAGACATATGGTCTCCAAACCTGAATCGACCATCCCCGTCAACCTCTGGAGATCATGTCGATGTTATGCCTTCAGCTAATGATGGTAAGAAGAAGGGAAAGATTATATTCCCCTATAGGTTATGTGCAGGAGAGGATCTTCTTCACCTTTATCCTCTTATGGATGAAGCTTCCAGAGTTTTGGAAAATATTGCAGCTCCTCAACCCCAACTTCTTGTTGGTTATCAGGGGCTTTCTTCTAACCCTCTCTTGGTTGGTAAAGAGATTGACTTGGATTCATCTCTTGCCCATCTTGCTCTTCCTATGAAAGACTCTCTTTTGTCTGTTCTCAACCAACCATTGGTATAAAAGTGTGTTGACTTGGTTTTTCCACCAGTTGCTCACTCTGTTCCATGAAAGAGTGGTGATCATACTGCTCATGTTCTTCTCATCTCCTTAGATTCTCATGAATCAAAGCATGACACTGCCATTCCAGTTGCTCAGGAGAGTCTTTCTTCTATTCCTGTACATCATGGGGACAATCATATGATACCCCCACCAACTAGTTATGTCGTCTCTTTTGATTGGGGTCCATTGACTACTTTCCACCTCCTATCCTATGTGCCTTTCTAGATCAGAGTACAAGCCCATAATATAGTAGTACCTGACACTATATTAGATGAAGGCGCGTCTGTTAGCATCATGTCTTCTACTAATTGGCAACCTTTGGGTTCCCCACAGCTTGTGCCTATCACCTAGAATCCGTTGGCTTTCAACGAAGGAACCAGTCAACCTTTAGCGATCTTTCCAAAGTTCCCTATTACTTTGGGAGGAAAGATCGTCAAATGTGATGGTAGTCCAAGGTCCCTTAGATTTCAATCTTCTCCTTGGATGTGACTATGTTTATGTCATGGAAGCCCTTGTTTCTTCGCTTTTCAGTGTGGTTTGTTTTCCACAGGAAGGGAGAATACTGAACATTAATCAGTTTTCATTCATTGGTCACCAGGTGCCTCTTATGCAACCATCTTCTCCTATTGGTTGTTATTTGCAAGCAGTACCTTCCCTGCCACAGTTCAATAATGTGGTTACCTGTTCCATCTCTGCATTTTTTGATGATCACACAGATGATATTATACATTATGTACTAGGGGAATTGGAACCCGATCTGTCTTTCGTACCAAATGACATGTATTACTCCCAGAGCGTGGTTTTTCCATCTACTAAAGACCTCTTGGGAGCCATGATCTTGTATGGTTCATGAACAGGGTCATGAGGATAGTTCCTGGTCCTCTGTCAACCTAATTAAAAATGGAAACAATAGGGGAGCATATTTCTTTGTCTTGTGTCAAGCTCATTAAAAAATGAAACAAGGGTCTGAGGATAGTCCATTTACTGTGTCAACCTCATTAAAAAATGAAGAAAATCCCCTTTCTGAACCGAATATTTGATTAAGATCTCATAAAATCCCAGTCAAATCTTTCCAAGATCTTGAAAGTGAACCTTTATTTCATCCTCCTAGTTGATTGAAATGAAGCTTGGGGGGCATGTACCTTGATTGAGTCATTATGCTAGGGGCATGCAAACTTATAGCAAGCATAGTTTTTCGTTTCAAGCTTGTGTAAAAATGAAACCGAATCCAAGTAGAGTTCTCCATGGTTCAAGCTTGTGTAAAAATGAACCCATGCCCAATTTACATCTCGTGATTGCCATTTTTATCAGCTGATTTCTGCTAGATGAGCCTTGGTAGTTTCATTCCATCACCACCATCTCTCTGGCCGATCATATGCTTTCACTTAGTTGTTTTTCTTTAATTGAAGAATCGTGGCGATGAGTGGTTTTGTCAGCCAAACTCTTGACCATGATATGTTATGAGCAGTTCCGCCATTGTTGGAACTAGTTGCTACCCTTTATACCACTCGTTCCTCTAGGACGAGTCACCTTTAATCTCTTTTCTCGACTGGTAAAACTCAATTGAAAATATTGTCTAGTATTTTTCCCTTTTGACTCGTAAAAGAGAATAAAATGGGGGGTCCGCTTTCAAGATTATTTTCGTCCCTTTTGAAAGCAAAAAGACGGTCGAGCCCTTATCATTTTGAACTCGTTAATGGACGAAAAATGTCATGCACCCAGTATAATTTTACCCCATTTTCGGGCTGAGAGGTAATATTTATAAAAAAGGTACTCCTTGATTGAAATGGCCAAGCGGTTCTCTCAAGTATTGTTTTCTACCTTTTTGGGCTCGAGACATATAAGCATACTTAAAGGGACCATGTGGATTTTTATTTTACGTGTCTTTTTCAAACTCTCTAAACATGAGAAATATATCGGATTACACCTTTTTCAGACTTGTTAAACTATTAAACGACGTCAAATTCATCATCATGACAAACAAGAGATTCTCCTTCCTAGCGCTCGTTAAACTTAGTAGGTTGGATTCGTTCGAAGGATGAACTTACAGTGCAAGCATATGTTATCCCCTTCAAGATTGTGATTAAAAAATAATTGGGGTACTTGCCAGAAATGGTGGGGGGAAATTTGGAAATCTATCAGTTGTGTTAGTGGCTCACTCTTGAACATGACACTCTTTGCTTCGTGTCAGGTTGGGACATCCTCCTCTGTATCCTTGACCTTCCTGGGTTTGGGCCATTCATGTTTTTTCTTCCATCTGATCTATGTCACGTCACTATGACCACTGATCCCGTGGATCCAAAAGCTCCCAAACTTCTAGTTGTGTCGCCGATATGTTCAAGAGTTTTCCTTCTGCAGTTACACTTACCTTTGATTCTCCGTATCATCCAAAATAATTTTACATCCTATCATCTTAGATTGATGACGTGGGATTCATTATGACCCTCCTTCGACACGGTCTCTTCCGATTGACTTCGACCCATTATCTAGGATGTTGACTGAGAGACTCCCTTCCAGTACTTTAGAGCTTGCATGCCCTAATGGCAACTTCTTCGCACTTGACGATAAGTTCACATCATTGGCTTTCGATCGAGTGATTTCACGGGTGTTCGAATTCAGTTCTTGTATTCACATTCTGTGAATTGTGCTAATAGTACCTTGAGGGCCATTGTCATTATTGGTGGTTTCTCTCGCACTTATTAATAATTTACATCATTGATTGGTAATCAAGCGACTTTCTATCATGTTCGACGTCAACACATCTATTCGCATGCTAGGATCTGTACTTTGATCAGGTCATGTTGAAGCGCAAGACCGTGGACTCAGATCACAAAAGTCCAAGTTGTGAAGCGATGTGACATGGTTGTGATGACATGCATGTCTCTTTCAGATGGTTGGCTGCGACCAAACCATGAGTTATCATATGCAATCGTTCTCATTATTGGATGGTTGTGACCATGCCTTGGTTTCATTATCATCCTCTTTAATGGATGGCTACACCCATACCTGGATCCATTTACATGATCATTCTTTGGATAGTTGTGTCCATCCCATGATTCATGTATCATTTGACAAAGATCTCAGTTTATGTATATGTATCTGTACTCACTTGTAGGTTTTTCAACGGCAGACCGGTTCCCCGCATTGATTTGTAAAGCATTTCATCCCTCACTCCGGTTTAGCATCCATGCTTTAGGGGGCATTTGTTACACATCATTTTGTCACTATCCCTATACTCCCCATTCCTTGATCCCGGAGGACCTCTACAGTGATCCCCGCATGCTTTGCCTTCGTGAAGAAATACCCATTATGTCCCTCTTCGTGAGCAGATCATTTCTCTTTTACACCATTTCCCTTGAAACTTCAGTTTTTCCCAGTTTACAAGACCATTGTTAATGGCCTTTGTCTCCCCCATGCCGATGTGCAGAGATTAGCACTATTCCCCACACTGATTGGTGTGAGTGATCTATGTTCCAGTCGCACTGGTCCTATTATGGAAAGTTTTTTAAATTATAGCCGAAGATTCCAACTCTAGAAGCTCTGTAACGGAAGTTTGGTAAATGGTTTGGTCGGATGGGGTCGAGGATGATAGTTTGGGCTCCTTTACCCTATAATGATGGAACTATCTTAAGGGATAATCCCTTCTCCCATGAGAAGAGGATCCCTCTCCCATCCATATATCCTATATAAACCTCCCTTCTTCCCAAGCACAAGCTAGTCACAGTTAGAGTGTTGGTTGAGTGTGAGTATACTATTTTGATTATACAAGAAAGCTATTACTAGTTGTAGCCATCTAGCCTTGTGAGGGAGAATTATGTTTGGTTTGGAGTGAATTCTAAAGGGAAGAGCCTTTAAACTATTGTTGTTTGAAGCCATCATGGGATGCTAATAGAAGTGTGTGGGAACCTGGTCTTGTCAGAGGAATACTACAACGTCAAGACGAATGGTTGTAATATCTCTTTGATATTAATATATGTAACTATCAATTGGTTTCCTACATGTTTTGTAATATTACATATTTTTGTCTTGATGCTTATTGACTCATTAAGTAGGTTGAATTGAAATCTGTCTATTATTATGTTTGTGTGTTGTTTTTGTTTACTTGTTTCGGGAGCTTGAAGATGGAAGCGAGAGATTGTTGAAGCAAGCAAGTGAGGACATCATCAAGTAGGATAAGAGACCAAGAGGTAGGCCCTCTTGATTGATTCTAATCTAAGGAAATATTCCATAGAATGTATTTGTTGTGGATAAACCCATTATTGGGCTAGAGGAATTCGTTTGTGTCCGCACTTATAATTTTACTTCACCACAATCCCACTATACCATACCCATGGTGCTTGCTTCAACCCATAAAGAGATTTCTTTAGTCTATACACTTTGTCTTCTTGCCCTTGAACCTCATAACTAGGTGGCTACTCCACATACACTTCCTCTTTCAATACTCCATTCAAGAAGGATGATTTTACATCCATTTGATATACTATCCATTTATGTTGGGCTTCTATTGCCAAAATTATCTTCATGGTTTCCATTCTTGCAACTCGAGAGAATGTTTTAGCATAATCTCTTCCAAGCCAAAATTTGTATCCCTTAAAAACCAACCTTGCTTTATGTCTTCATATCCTTCCTTCCACATTGATTTTGGTCTTATAGACCAACTTTACACCTATTATTTCTTTCCCTTGTGGAATACTAACTAATTCCCTTGTATCATTCTTTTTTGTGGCAATTTTTTCTTCATTTATTGGTCCTTCCCATTTTTACTCAATTACATCTTAAAAGTTAAGTGGATCATATACATTTGAGTATAAATAAAAGAAATAATTGTAACACGATCCTCCCACATTTACCCAATTTAAGCAATCCACTATGGTAAAAATGTCACGAGAGGCTACTATGATATGATTCAACTCCCCATGTATAGTTAAGGAAGTGGAACCGACAAAACATAACCAGTTTGATGTTCTACACATGTTACAAAACCTTTAGGAGCCAACCAACCCTTCCAGGTGACCAACCCCTGAGGTGACTTGACATTTTATTCACTTAGAGCCTCAGTCCCTCCCATGATATGGGTATGCATCTATCTACGACCCTCCAATCGCTCCCACAACAAGGGGATGGCAACGACTATGGACATTTTCAGCTAATTTTGAGCCAACGACCCTAGATTCTGTGCCACCTTTCCAGGAACAGGACTCAAGTCACTACCCAAAACTCCATGAAACTTGTAAAGTGATAAATAATATAGAAACAAAGGTACTAATGCAAAATATTGATTAACGACTTGATTGGAACCCTACTAGCCATGAAATACATTTTGTTAGACATGTCACAAATATGCATTCTACAAGTCATAACAAAATATCTGAGCATAGGGGTCTCATACTTATCTGAGAATCGCTAAGAAGCATTAATGCCTTATAACGTTAGCTGCATTATCATATTGTAGGTCATATGTTCGTTGTTCATTCATTTATGAATCAAAACATGATGAGACCCATACATAATCACTGTCATAGAACAAACTCATAACCAACATATAAACAACAAATATAACAAGGATACAAAAACCATAAAATACTAATAGATAGTACATTTACACATGAAATACCAAGAAGAAGGAGCTCTCATTTTATGAATACATAAGCTAACCCGTTTAAGGACTTCCATGTACCACCCAACCATAGATTGGTTAAACCAAATATTTCTTTCCACTAACCATCCTCATGCCATATTCCAAGCATGAATGTGGGACTCATAACCAAAAATAAACCAAGGCTTCTTGAGGTTAAACTAGCTCACCCTCATAAATAGAGCCAGGCTTTACTGCAATCCCCAGCAGATAAGTAGGCCCTAAACAGGCATTGATTCCACCATATTTCTCCACCTACACTCTGATGAATTTTCCTATCTCTTAGTCTCTGTCATTTACTGTACATCCCACCATACAACGGTTGAGGAATCCTAGGCCTAATCGAGACTCCACCCTCCAAGGTTTACCATATATCCTGTCATTCAGCGAACAAGGATTCCTAGGCCTGATTGAGGGCACCCACCTCTAGGATTTACTGTATATCCCACCATTCACTGGTTGAGGATTCCTAGGCTCACCGAGGTAACACAAAATCTCGCTTTACTACAACCCACAATCCAGTTCAGGGGTTACTTGTCCAAGGCCATACCACAATCCACAATATGATTTATGGATCACTAGGCCATGTGTTATTTCTTTCAAAGACCACCTCACTCAATTTTGAACCCATCAGGCAATCCAGCTCAACAAAAAACATGAGAACCCCATCACACCATGGCTATTTGGAAATGAAAAGGCAAGGCTAAAGAACATTGTCACACCTAGCAAACCCATGCTAATGATATAAAGAGAACCAAGAACACACATGTATAACCATGCATACCAAAGCTAGAAAAACTATCATACATGAAACTCGATACCTACAAATAATCTAGTTGTAGCCACTTGATCCTGCTCATCCTTGCTTGATCTTTTCTTCCTCTTGCCTTCTTTACCTTTCTTCTTGATCAAATGCTAAAGCACTCCAACAGAAATCTAAGTGTCCAAGAGTGTGAGAGAAAGATAATAGTGAGAGAGAGCTCCAAAACTGAACTGACAAAAGGTTACAAACCGATCCTCATAAGCCTTTTTAATAGAGAGACCAATATTTTCTTCAATTTTAATTATTTTCCTTCATTTTCCTCCTCACATGCAACATGTGACCTTTCACCTTCCTTTTCTCCTAATTTCCATTATTTTCAGAAATAAAATGCCAATTAATTTTCCAAATCCATTTCCATTTCCTTTGCCAATTTCCTTAGCCATAATAAACCAAATGAACACCCACACTAAGATTTTTTTCCCAACACTCAACTTGGAATAAGTGTCCCATGAACGTGGTTATTATTTTTCCTTTATTAACTTTATTTACATGAAATTTTTACCAGGGTTGTTATAGAAGCCTCCCCTTGGGGGAACAACATCCTTGATGTTCAATGACACCGACAACCCACAAATATGCTATAAGAAAAACATATGACCCATGGAGCTTTAGAGCTTAGCTCGTTTTATTATTTACAATGGTATACCGTCTGAGAAGCAAACCAACATGGAAAACATAACAACATGACAATCATGATGACATGACACCCATACCACTTATTGGATATTTATAATAGAAATCATGGTGGTATTTACATCCATATACGTATGTACATATACCAAAAACATCACACCAGAACATATGCAAAAAACATTCACTCAACCAGCGAATAGTGAAAGATACATAACTCACATCTGATCCACCATCTCCCATGTAGCTTCATCAGGCCCAAAATCCTTACACTACACTTTAACCTGCTCAATTGCTCAGTTCTAGAGCATGAGCATATTTCTCTACAATATACACTAAGGTTCCAACTGAAATTCTCCATCTTGATCCACCTATAATAGTACATACCAGTCAATCACATGATCAACATCTTTAACATAATTCTTAAGAAATGACTGTTAAAAATAAGCTACTGCAGTCAAATTCCACTTAGATAGCTCACTTGATGAAGATAATTATTTAAATGAATTCCTCTTTTCTAGAGGACCAAAATTGACCTAAATATCACTCAGATCATATAAGGGAAAGTGTACTTATGAAGAAAAGCCTACATGTGCATATTTCATAAGGTTGGCCTGAAGGAAAAGTGGATGATCTTGAAAGGATGTAAATACAAGTTCCCTCTACATTATTTAGACACAACCATGAGATGCTATTCTATCTTTTTTTTGGCTCACACAGGTCTGAGGCTTGTCTGTGGAGGATCAAGTTCGCTCTAAGGTGAAATTGCAAGGTCCGAAGCTCACATTTCACATCTAGGGTTTTGGGACATTGTTGCACGCATAACAAAAAAGGATCCCGACTAGAGTCACTCTCTCGGAGGCTCATGCATGTGACTGGAGCCTTCCAGTCGCACTAACAACTCACTATGCATGCAACTAGAAGTTAGGGTTTTCTCAGTCCGTAGTTGGCTCTAGTCACTTGCTTTTGAGGCTTAAGGGAGTGACTGGGAAGCCATAGTCACTCGCATATCTCCTCCTATGTGTGACAAGGAACTAAAGGATGAAGTATCAGTCTTTTGAATATTTTGCTTACTGATCGTAGGGTTCAGTTGTTGATTGCAGACATTGATAGTTCATTACAAACTTCCCAATCTGATTTTTTAGTATAAGTGTTATTGGGTTCATTTCATGGATGTTGTATTTGTTTTGTTGAATAGTTGCATAGATGAAGATATGGATCATTGTAATATCTTTTGCTAAATCATTTGATGATGATCTAATAAGAAGAAGAATTTGAAATGGTTTTTTCCATAGTGGGTTTTCCCTTGATCTCCAACCAAACATGGTGTCTCTATGTGTGAATGCTTTTCTTCTATTTTTCCTTTATGTTCTGCTGCATTACTGATGATGATATTGTTCTTTCTACATAGTTCCATATGCTGCTGAATAATGATGTAAATTTGAATAATGTTATGATGTTATGGGGTGAACTTAATGTGTTAATGAAGAAATGAAATTATCAAAGAAAATAATGCTATAGCCCTATGATGTAGGTTTTAACCCCGAACAGAAATTACCTACATACGAATTCTAAATCACAGGAAAAATAAAAATGCGAGAGCATAACATATAAAACACATATACACAGAGATTTCCCACTGGATCTCAAAAACGAGACTACCAGCTTGATTTTTCATTATATTCCTTTCAATGTTACAATACATATTTATACATGCCAAAGCATCCAATACCATGGACTGAAAACCATCGCGTCCAAAACCATGGACCAAAAACCATAGGTAGGTTCGCCCAACCTAATATAGGTTCCAAAAAAAAATTTCTCGAGGCACTGCCCCGAACCCTGTAGAGGGGGGCTACCCGACCCCCTCAAACCCCCCGGACAGGGGGGGCTTCTGCCCCCCCTGTGACCCCCCCGCTGCGCAATCGGCGCAACGAAGGGGGGGCTCCGCCCCCCTCTAACCCCCGGGTTCACTACGT
>APFE030938154.1:0-23758 GCA_000404065.3 Pinus taeda
TTGCTGGTTGAAGCATCCTGTTGACCGCCGAAACAAACACACACATTTTTCCTGTTTCTGATTTGTCTTCTGTAAGATTTGCTTATATGTTCTATCTGCATTTTGCTTAACTACTTGTATGATTGTTGTGAGAAAAGTGAAATTGCTCTTAGCATAGAACATCTACAAAACTTTACAATCCCTCTTTGCCTGTGTTAAACATCCCCTCAACTCTCTGCTCGCCTTTCTCCTCTGCGATTTAATCTCAACCTTCCGCAACCTTTCGCACCCTCATCTCCCTCGACCCCAACTCCTCTCAGCTTGTGACTCTCATTCCTTTGCGTATTCCCTTAGTTTCCTCGCTCTCCTTCCTTCCTCACTTAGCTCCTCTGCCCATCTCTTTAGCTCACAACTCCTCCGCCTAACTCTTCTCCTTTTGCACGCAGTCATCCCTCTGCGGCCCTAATCCTCTCCCTTCATTTACCTCAGTCCGCAGTTCCTGCTCCTCTCTGTGTCGCGTTCCCTCCTCCCTGTCTGCTCACAGTCCCTTTCTTCTTCGCACTCAGCTCTTCCTAGCTCGACCTTACCTCCTCGGCCCGAGCTCCTTGCTGACTCAGTCTCTCAACGCATCAATATTTCGATTTGATTTTTTTTTTAAAGTGGCCTTTGGCCATTTAAAAAAAAATTACTTTTCATAAAACATTTACCACATTAAAAGTTTTATTTCATTGGCGCTTTTAAAATGTTAATTTTCTTCATAAAATTATCACATAAAATTTATTTGCAACACAAATTTTAAATTGAAGTTCTTTTTTGAATTTTTGTGATAACGGTTTTTTTGGGCCTTTAACCCTTTGAAATATTTTTGTGGGGAAAAAATTTAAAATTTTTATAAAGTCAAGGCAAATATACTTTTTAAAATTTTCCTGCATTTGACTATAGAAGAAAAGATATTTGTTTGGATTTGAGATGTTAGAAAAATTAATAATTTCCAGAATTATTTGAAGAGGTGTTTGTTCATTAAATTGGCATTAATTAGCTTCTAAATTTCTCTGTTATCTTGAATATTACATCATTGAAATTTAAGTGCTCAGGCTTTCATTATTTGCATGCTTCAACTAAGTTTTGTGGTCATTGGTTTTAATGCTTGATAATTATTGAGATCATTCACTGCCTAAGAAGGAAATTAACTCTAAAGTTTGGATCTATTTACTTGAGTTACTGGATATTTCTTGAATAATCAATTTTGATAATTTTCAAGTCAACATTTTTATTGAATACTCTATTGTGGACTCGTGGAAAATTGTATATCTTTCGGTTCTTGAAATTGAGTATTTTGATTATCTGCATAATTGAGATTTTTCATTAAATTGTCCCTTAAGTACTTAGCATTTAACTCAAAATAAATCGTAATCTAAGTGCTTTGAGTCTTTACCATCTCACTTCACTAAAACATCTTCTAAATCCTCCTTGCATTGCACATTCTAGGTTAATCTTGTATTTATAATCAACCTCCAAGCATAAGCTCGGTTGAAAGAAAGATAGGAACACCTTTGTGTCTTCTCTTGAAAATTCTACTCTTTTTAGTGTCTAAAACAGTGACCTTGTAGTCGTCAGAGCCACAACCTCTGTAGCGCCAGAGGCATCGAGTATGTTAGATTTGAAGGAGAGGGATCGTTAATCACACCCTCGTGTGCTTCACCTTGACTTCTCTCTGCCATTCACCATTAAGTTTAGTTTCAATACATACAAAGATCAAAGGACATACTTAGAAAAAACATATAATTAAAGTTAACCAAGTTCCTGCATTTCGCAGCAGTTTTTTAGGAATTGCATGTCATATTGGTTAGTTATTCATCTAAGCAGCAGTTATCCATCCAATACTTGTTCTAAATTTACTCAACAAGATAGTTGACTCCATAAGACATTGGTATCAATCGTCTAAATCTAATCTAATCTTTTAAAATCTTGCTTAATCTAAAACGAGTATTTGATTGCCTAATTGTGTTTCCCGGATTGGTTGGTTCCCAACTAGTCCTTCTTCCATCTATTTTTGTAGGGTCTACCCCCCTTAGTCTGCTGTTGGGAGACAACTTAAATGGAGAGATTGGGGATCAAGGTGACAGCGCCTGATCTGAGCCGTTGTCGCGGTGCCTAAACATTCTACACGACAACATTTTTTGGCGCTGTTGTTAGGGACCAATTTTTGGACCTTGGCTTTGCGACATTCGTCTTAATCATTTTCATATTCTCATCCTTTCATCTCTCACCAGGATAGGTTCCTTGTCCTTGGTTCCTTTTACTGACTTCCTTGAATCTAGGTTTATCAAAGTTAGATTTCTATCCAGGTGGTGACTCCATTTCTTTTACCTTTTACAAGAGTGTGTACTAGAAGACATCCAAGTAGCTTGGTTAGTCGTGCTCCTGATCTTGAAAAGGCTCTCAGAGTACGATTACACAAGCTCTTCACGTACACTTCTTGTTAATCTCGGACAAGAAGCTCTCTCTGATATCCATTTTCTTTTTCCTGATCCGACTGAGCACAACATCATGGACGTGTTCACCCCTTGTAAATTTGCTAACATTCAAGGTTATCCTAATGACCTTTCGAAGAATGGGATTAATGAATTGCCTTCTTTTCAGGGCAATAGTGCAATTAGCATTGATGCTCATCTGAAAGTTTTTGGTTCTTGGGTAGGTAAGTATGCAAGAGTTGCTGATTATAATCAAGATGTAAAAATGAGCCTCTTTGTTCTTACCTTGGAGGAAGATGCTTTGGATTGGTTTATGGAAAAGCTTGATATTTCGTTTGAATCATTGGAATCGATTATTAATGCCTTTAAGGAAAAGTATGGAGATAAGAGAGAAGAGAGGCATCTAGTTAAGGCTATTAGTGTCATAAAGAAGAAGGAAATTGAAACCGTAGAAGAATTTAATGTGAGATTTAATGGTATTATTAAAGAGTTACCTCAAGATTATAAGCCTTCTGATAAAGCTCTTTTCGATTTTTACATTGATGCTTTGAATCCGGATACTTCTTATGAATTGAGAGGGGCTAAGAATCGTGATTATAAAGTTGCTCAGACTTTAGCTGAAGAGCTTGAAAAGGATAAGAAGGCATCTAGAAAGTCTGAAATCCCAAGTTTTGAGAGGGCTTCAACCAAATTAAAAGAACCTAAAGGAAAAGAACAATCCATTAAGGATGGCCTCAGATGGAGAAATCCCCCCACTAATCTATGCCCAAATGTGTCGAAGAAAAGCAAGCAAATACACCTAATTACGTAATGAAAGCCATACCTTCGGGGTTGGAAGGCCCACCTTCAAACATACGATCATAATAGATGGGCGAGGGCACATAATAGCTGACTCGAGTGGTTGAGAATGGTGGCACATCGAGCTATTTGGTGTTTGCAAGGGGTTGCTGGCTGCCAACTGAGGACAAATCTGGGAGAAAAATTCTCCTATAGGGGTCACCCACTGGTGGTGGGTAACATCTGGCTCCAACTGAGACATGATCTTTTAGTAGAGTGCACGTACCATGTACTCGAATGGGGAGGTCATGAGAACACCAACAATGTCTTCCGACTGTAGACCTATTACTTGCACATCAAAGACAAAGCACATGGGGCAACATGTTCTTATGGCATCCTTTGATCGCCTATTCTTTTGTTAGTCTGTAAAATCAAGAGGAAATAAAATTTAATTCTAAATGCACTTCGTCTTGCATGATAACATAACATGATGTTTGTTCTAATGCTAAAATCAACATGCAATTCATCTTACTCTAATATTCATATTACATCATGTAATTACTAAGTGTCATGATAGACCCAATGCAACCAACATATTATCTAATCAATATGAGAACACTTGTTCCTCTGCTTACTCATGCAGTAGATCCAAAGGCAAGGGAAGGATTGGGCATATGGAAGGTCACAAGGGCGGGAGGCAGGAAAATAAAATGACCACACATGGAGGATCATGGGTGAAGAGGGAATAAAGGGATGTAACCTTGTCCATAGGATCTTCTCTTTCAACCAAAAGATAAATATATCAACAATTAAGCTTATAAATCTCCAATGAAGGGCAACCTCAGGCATATCATCCTCATCATGGTCCTTATCATTTATATTGTGCTTTATGGTTACCATAAGGTCATGATTGGAATGAAAGGGAGATCGATGACATGGAGGGACATAACAAGCAGGTTGCTCATGATGATCATACTTAGGAGATAGAAAGGACTTCTCATTGATAGCGTAAGAAGGGTTGAGGAAAGGGTCCACATGCAATTCAACTACATCCCCATCATCGTGAGGAAAAATGAGGATCCTATTGATATCATCATCATTGGTATCGTAGATAGGGTCCTTGTCAAATGATGCCCATGAACTTCCCATTTCCCCTCTGCAATATGTAAGTAATAATTGATGTCAAAGTTCAAAGGGGTAGCAGGATCATTTTTCCCAAGATCTTCATGATGCTCAATGAGGGCTTCCTCTTGAATATATAATGGTTGGCATGCTTGAAAGTGTTTAAGAAAGCCATTAAAGAAGGCTTCAATAGATGAGATGCTCCTAGGTCCGCAATTATGTAACCATGCATTATGACCTTGGAGGGATCTCATGAATAAAAATATGAGGACATCTTGATGAACCCCCTCACCCTCTGAGGCATATATAGTAAATCTTGCCACATGATCAATTGCAGAAGATGGATCACCATCGAACTTGGGCGCCCCACGTAGGGTATTCCAAGTGACATGATTAGGGTGCCCAGGGATGGAAGTGATGTCCAAAGTAGGGAATTCATCAAAACAAGATCTCCTATTAGGTTTACACGTATCAATTATGTAGGAGTCGCTAGGGTGAAATTAGAGGCGCCTAGAGAGATGCTTGCTTCACCCTACAAGCATTAAACTTAAAGTTCAATGAAGAACTAGGGCTTTGTTCTTCCAATGGAGTCGACAAGAGTGATATGTGAATATTTTTTTATGGGGAACAAGGCACATGTCTCGTGCCCTTGGTAACGACGCCAAAAACATTGCGACACAATCTAGCAAGGGTCCTAGGAGGAGTACCTAAGGGACAACTACTAGACCAAGCAATAATAATGGGACAAAGATCCACTATGACCTCAGTCAGTGTCCCTTGCTTTTTACGGACTTTCACTGATGGGAGGAGTCCTGGTATGGGGGGAATCACTTAAAGATAGGATCAATGGTAAGGTATGATGTGATTTCCAAGGCCCATTCAAAGGAGCGGCTCAAATAAGGGCTTAATGGTTCAAAGAGAAGCCAATGGCTCTCCAAGAAAGGCCTACAAAGAGACCTAGACCTAGGGCTAATGATATTCAATGATGATAAGGATTCCTAAGGTTAAGGCTCCTTAGATGATTAAGATCTCCCAAGAAGCTTTGAATTATGCTTATATGCCTTGAAATAGATTTTAGCTATCCTTGAGAAGCCTAGAGTGTGACCACACGAGACCTAAGGTTTATATATAATCATGGGAGAAGACTCTTCAAAGTGCTCTCTAGGTCAAGGTGGGACGTGAGAGAAAGGGTTTGAGTGATTTATTCCATCGAATACTACACACAACCCTTAAGAAAGCCAACACACCTAATGTTGAAGATAAGCTTCCAAAGTTAGAGCTAGGGCTTCCGTTTTCTCACAAATGAATCGTGGGAATCTTGTGAAATCTTGACGAATGCTACGAGAAACACTGCCACAGTACTTTATCAAAGGAAAATTGAAAAATTCTTCCCCTATAGGAATTCATAGCAAGCCCTAGCAAGGCCTTCTAGGTTGGAGGACGAAATTTTTGGGAGGAGAAAAAGAGAAGGGAAAAGGAGGTGATCACCAAGATTTCTCAGATCAGTGCCTTGTCCTTGGGCTATGGAGTCTGTGATTCAAAATTTGGCCAAAATCGTCTTCAAGGAGGCTAGAAAATGATGCCATAGAAAGCACTCTCTACCCACCCAAGAGTTATGGACTTTCATGGAAAGAAAGCAAGCTCTACTCCACTAAGAACTTTCATCTACTTGCTATGATTGAGTAACATGCACAAATTTGCAATCTAACGATCCTTTACAATGATATTCAATAATTAGGGCATAAAATATAAAGATAGTTGCAAAATTTATACACAGTAGACATCTTTCATGTAAAGGGAGTCTTCAACAAGATTTACTTATAAGATAACAATAGATATATGCAATCCAAGATATAGAATATGGGTCCAAGAGAGAACAAAATTTCAGCTCCAAAAATATTGAAACGCATCAAGAGATCTCCAATAGATAACTAAGAGAAAAAATGTGAAATTCTCTTCAATAGAGCTAATCCAAGTCAAGTGATGATGATCTATTACAAATGAGGCTTACTTTTATTTATATGAGCCTCAAAGAGTTCGGATTAGCCTAAGAATGCCCATAATATTATTTTAATGTGCCAAATAACTAATCTTTGGTGACAAGCCCACCAAATAGCTCAAAAGTACAAAATAAGCCTTCCTAATGAGGCCAAAATGATAGAATAATGGTGCAAAGGGCCGTTGGAAGGCCAAGATAAGTCCTACATGTGCCATGATGAAGAGGAGGACTCTCAAAATGATTACTAAGGGGGTGGCCCCTTGGTTTCCAAGCAAAACATTTGTGGTGCTCCCAAGTGGCTGTGGGGCACAGTCAAGGGTCTCATGGGTCTCCAACTAGATCAAACATGTCAATGCTCCATCAATAAGGGCTAGAATGATGACACAAGCCCTCCCATGATTCATTGGATGAAACAAAACACCATCTAGGCTCTAGATCAACTGCCAAGTGTCAGGTACAAGTGTGTGGCTGAGTGGGCAACATGGTCCAAGTACATCATCATGTTGGCCAGATAAATCGATATTGCGGACAAGGCCAATCTCCCTAGTATCATAAGATAGTCTAGCAACAAGCAGACAATCAAATCTATCTCTCTCTAAACATATACGATTCATAAATAAAAACTATAGAGGTGTTAAGACCCTACCTTAAGTCCAACGCTAGTTTGTAGCAGCCATCCTTCAACCGTCCGAAAGAGTTTCCTTTTGAGAACTTGCAATCACAAACAAGCAAACATAAAATAGCACCTGCATAGTTAATATCATAAATCAATGTCCATATGGTGATCAAGGAATCCATAAAATAAACCATAAAACGACAGCTTATTGAAAAAAACAAACTTATTTGTATTAACTTTGAAGTAGAAGACAATTATACAACCTTTTCAGGCCTTTGATGTTGAAACAAGCTCTTCCCAGGGCCGAAACAAGGAATTTCCTTTACTTTAGACAAGCTTTGCACTCTTCCAAATGAGATCTTAGAGGTATGTAATCTCTCCTCATAAAAACTCAACTAAGAAGACTAAGTTCCAACAACATTTCACCTCAAAAATATTCAGCTTTCAACCTCCCTAGTAACTAGCCCAATGTTTCATTTTATAGTGCAGAGGGAGGAGGTTAAAGGCCCACCTATGAAGGGATAGAGTCCTTCTTCAAAGGAATAAGCTCCTCACATCAAGGGGTTAGCTCCTTAAGGTATGGGATGCATGAACCTTAACGGAGCGAACTTGCCACCTCAAGATTCCTTCCAGAAGCTTCTAGAAATGACTCAAAGTGAGTTTTTAAGAATATACTTGCGTCTTTTTAACTTTTACAGGTGTCCGCACCCATAACACAGAGACAGAGCGGTCAAGTGCGCAGGAGCCATGACCGTTAGGTGCGGAATCGCAGGTAATGCAAAGAGAAAGTGCGAAACTAGAGTTTTAGAGACTTTTGAGGGCTTTCTCTTATTTTCAAGGCCTGATATGAGAAACTGAGGCTTAAGACTTGCAAATGAGGAAAGTATGAGTGGTAATGGACTCACACAGATTGTAGAATGTCAAGGTGACAATTTTTTGTGCAACAGATTGCCTCCTAAAGTGTGAAGTCTGTAATAGATGAAGATATAGTTTGGCATCTATGAAGAGTGAAGTACTTTATCATTTCAAGGATCATCCTGTGGACACCCCAGTCGGAACCTGTAAAAACATTCAATGCAAAATATATATATGTGAACATATCATCGCTGAGGTAGGCATTCCCATACTTGGATTAAAACTGACTAAACTTGTTCTGATACGGAAATGATTTTGTAATACATCAAGAGTATAGACATATGTAGATACAGTATGGGCGCAACCATCTGTTTATGAATAGTCCACTATATAATGAATAACAAAATTCCTCGCAGCCTAGATAGTAGAAACTAGATCCAGGATTTTGATTTCTGCTTCCCGAACTAGTACGATTCTATCCATGTGAATGAATGTGTCGAAGTCGAACATGGTAGAAACCACTTGATTACTAGTCAATGATGTGAACTATTAACAAGTGTGAGAGAAACCACCAGTAATCTCACTGGCTCTTAAAGTACTCAGTACAATCCATAAAATGCGAATAAATGCGCTGATGTGGAACATGTCATAGAATCCTTTGATCGAAGGTCAATGATGCAATCTATCGTCGAAGGTGAGAAACCTGCCATTAGGGCATGCAGATTCCAAGGTACTAACGATTCTTAGATCTTCTTTCTAGATAATGAGCTGAAGTCGATAGAAAGTGATCCGTCATAGGCAAGCCCACAACACGAAATCATATATCAAGTTTTGAAGAAAGATATTGGCAAGGACTGACTCAGGGATGGTCAAAATGGATGACAAATGAATGGTTTGTTTGAACTGACCTCTTGAACACATAACGACACTGTAGATGGTTTGGTGACAATTGACCCAAAGCTAATACCCAGAAACCGGTTGAAGACTTTTAATATGGTTTGATTAACTGTTAGGCAAAAGATTTCCCAAACCAGGTGAACAAAAGTGTCGTGTTCAAGAGTGGTTAACTGCTTTTCTAAAATACAAAGTTTAACAAACAGGTTCGTTTTTCTCTCTTTTCCCCCACCATTTCTGGCAATTACCTCTTTATTTTTTACAAGCTTGAGGAGGATAACATTTGCTTGTTTAGAAGCTCATCCTTCGGATGAGTCAAACTTAGTTTAAAATTCGAACCCTAAGAAGGAGTGGTTCGTCCCTGTTTGAAATTGAATAGGTCTTTTACTGTTACATTTTAATGAGTCCAGTATAGGAAAAACTTGGTGTTTTTCAATTTTAGGGAGTCAGAAGAAAAACTTAAGAAAACTCCATGGGTGTCATTTTTCGTAAATTTGTGTCCTTCAAGCCTGAAAAAGTATAAAATAATACTTGAGAGAACCGCTTGACCATTACGATCAAGGAGTAATTTTCATAATTAGTGGCTCTGATCTGAAAAAGTAAAAAAGCGATCGAAGACACGTCGTTTTATAACCAATATCGAACTTGAAACGACAAAAATCCGGCGATCTTTTCATGTTTATATGGTTAGAAAAGAGCTGTAAGTGGACCGCCCTTTTAATTCTGTTTAGAGAGTTAAAAAGGGAAAAACTCGGCAATCTTTTCATATTTTACGAGTTAGAAAAGAGCTTTAAAGAGGACTCCAATGTTTCACTTTTTCGTAAATTTTTGGAAGAGTCCGAAAAAGTGAGAAAAATACTCTTTGTTGAAAAATTATCAATTTTCCCCGAAAATCCAAAATTCTGCACAAAAACTCAAAACATTACTCATACCTATTTAAGATAAATAAAATGTATCAAAAAGTTACCTTTTTAAAGTGAAAAATAAATAAATTAAAAATTCATTTATTCAAAAAATCTTATAAAAGGGGCTTTTGTAAATTCATTTTTACCATCTTGATTTCAGAGTGAGAAGTGAGAGCTTTTGGGTAAGAAACTTCCTGTGAAGATTGTGGAAAATTCGTCCGTTGGGATAAAAAAATGTCAGCTCCAGGTAATCCACATCACCCTTATCTTGCATTTCAACCATTTACATTTCATTTGGCTTTAATTTTGATTTTTTGGAGGAGAAATTAGTTTAAGAAATCGTTCGTGGGGGTCCGCAAGTGCAACACGCAGCCCTTGCAGACCCCGACTTTTTTCTACAAAGAAAAAAGTCGTGGGTCTGCACCTATTGCCTACAACGCGTGCGAACCTACGCATTGTCTGTAACCAGCGGGTGCAGACCCTGCGAAATGGATTTAAAAAAATTAAATTTCTCTATTTCCGCCCAAAAATTTCGAACTAAATTGTCCTAATATGTTGCTTTTGCATTGCAGGACATACAAAATGCTTATTTGGCATGAACACGAGCATGAGGATGTGGATTATGCCGCAATGAATGATCCACCCACAATATAGGCTTTGAAAACATGCAAACTATTTAAGTTCTAGGCCATACCAGGCATGAGGGCCCAAGTAGACTTCTTGCAATGGATGGTAGACAGGTGGAACATACAGGACCAGTGTTTCATGATTGGTGGCCACCGGCTTGAAATTGAGCTAGAGGACATATATTTCTTGACTAGTTTTCCCAAGAGAGGCGAACGATTATCTCTTTTCGGGACTAGGTCAGGTGGCCAGTCTGTCGCTAGTCTCTGATTGGAGTTTTGCAATGATCAAACAAAGGACAAACGAATCGATATTAAAACTATCGACCGTCCTGAACTTAAGGTTATTGCATTCACTGTCACCAGACTATGCGGGAGTGCAGCATTGCATGTAGCTACCGGATCCCAGATGCAAATGGCAGTAGACTGTTATCGAGGTACCATATTCAACTGGTGCGAAGCTGTGTTGGCGAATGTAAAAGGCCAACTAACTAGAGCAAAGAACGGGCAACTGAAAAACTTTGGATATGGTTTCCTCGTTGTGAGCTTTGGTCTAGAGGGGGTCCTTATGTTGGTCCCACAACAACTTTCTGTTCAGGCTGGTCTTCCTCGAGAGCCTAGGATAATGCGTTGGGTTGCTTTGATGGCCTGTCACCCTGAGGAGAGTTTAGAGGTTGTTCGATTTCCGCGTGAGTATTTTCGTTGGTTGAAGAACCAACTTTTTGTGATTCAGGATTTTCCATATGCTGGGATGGATTATCGCGGTGACCTAGACATGATTCTTTCACCAAGAGAGCAGTGGGATGATTCAGGGAAAATCATTTTCAACACTTCCTAAGTTTTAACTAATTTTTTTTGTTTTTTAAAATCGTCCAAAACTAAAAATAAAAAGTTTTAAATGCAGATGTGGGTGCACGACGACCAGCCGCTCTCCAGCCTTATGAGAGGAGATACCCAGCTGCAGCAGTATCAGCCCCATAAGACTAATCTACAGAGATCCTGACCGCTTTGGAGAATCATTTAGAGCGTTTGACAGTGTATATTCCAGAGACTAGCATAGATGATATCCCACTTAGGTTACAGCGATATGTGATTGGGGTCCCAGGACCTTTTAGGAGGTTCCTTTGTAGGGTGGCCCAAGCAGTGGTTTCTTATTGTGATCATCACTAGGGAGAGGATGATCGCTTTTGTAGACTCACATGACATTTTTGTCTTTTTGTACTATCATTTTGCCGATCGTAAGGTGTTTTTCAACCTATGATTGAAGATGATGTATATTTTGACACACTTCTTCTATGCTATGATGTATCATTATTACTGGCTATCTTGTGTAACATGTTATTGAATGTTTTTAAATTTACTATTTTGATTATTGCAAATGTCTATTTATCACATGAGAAGCAACTGCATCTACTAATGTATTTAGATGTCTTGGAATATGTTGATATTCAATATAATCAAATTCACGTTCTAAGAGACGAACTCTAAAAAATAATCTTAATAACACTGGATTTCTAATGGCATAAACCCTGTTAAGCTGTAATACAACGAGCTCAAAATCTAACCTAACAATCAAACTCCGAATCTCAAATGAGATGGATTCAGATAATAACTCAATCACTGCACTATACTGTGCAATGTTATTCGGTGTTTGACTGAGGCTTACCCCATGCATAGATGCTAACTCATAAGAGGGTGAATAGATAACCCAAGCCGTGGAAGAAATGTTCTGTGTACTACGACAAGCACCATCAGCAAAACCAATGTATGTTTGAAGAGACGTCGACATCTGCAATATCAAGAGTAAAATCAAGATAAGCAGGAACAATGATAAACACACTTTCTAAACTAGGCACACTTTTCTAATCTAAAACACACCAGCTATAAAGAAACTGATCTAACAAAAATCTCCACACCGAAATTTAAGCATAATATCTCTTCAAGTAAACCCATTTCTATATCTCTTCAGGTAAACCCATTTCTAGGTTTACCTAAAGAGACACCGTCAAAATCTACCAATTCATAGGCCCCTTTTGCCAACTTTCGCTTAACAATATAAGGACCATGCCACATAGGTACAAATTTTCCAGCCCCTAGCTTATCGTTTGTTTGATCATATAGTAAAACTAGGTCTCCTTCTGAAAAATTATGAGGCGTAACATTTCGATTATACTGAGCTTTTATCCGTTTCGCATGAGTTTTGATTGCTAATGCAATAGTGCGTCGATTCTCATCTAGTTGAGCTAAGTACAAAAACTGTTTCTCCTCTTCAGAAGCGGCTGGGAGTAATTCTATGGCTAATTGCAATGACGAGATTTCACATTCAATGGGTAACACTACTTCCAAACCGTAGGCCAGCTGAAACGAAGTGAAACCAGTTGATGTTTTCACTGAGGTTCGATATGCCCAAAGTGCTAGAAATAACATGTTATGCCAATTCGACCTATGAATACCAATGATTTGTTGGATCATAGTGATTAAAACTTTATTGCTAGCTTCAACCAGACCATTAGCCTGTGGGTAATATGGAGTAGAACTATTGTGACGCAGGCCAAGTTGATCTGTCAGTTCAGTCATCATGGTGTTTCGAAAATGACTTTCATGATCAGTAATAATAGCTTGAAGAACATCGAATCTAGCAATTATATGATTGAATATGAAAGTTGTAGCAGTTTTGTCATCTACCGAAAATGTAGGCATCGGCTTGGCCCACTTAGTAAAATAATCTACCGCTAGGATGATATACGCATGCTCCCCGGTTGAGTGAGGGTTACATGTAATAAAGTCAATACCCCATTTTGCAAAAGGACCGACAACAATTATAGGGTGGAGAGGAGCGGGTGGAGCATGCATCTTACGATAAAAAATTTGATAATTGTGGCATTTTTGGACTGCGTAGATACAATCTTTGAATAAGGATGGCCATAAATAACTAGCGCGCATTATCTTTTGGGCTGTGGCATACCTAGACATATGACCACCACATGCTCCAGAGTGGCAGTCATTGAGAAACTTTTAAGCTTTTTCATGAGTTAGACAACGACGGACAACAGAATCCGCCCCACGACAATAAAGTGTATCACCAATAATATTGTATTGTTGGGATTGGAAATGTATTTTCCGTTGTTGAGATCATGAGATTTCAGGTCGAAAATATTTGGTTTGGAGATAAACAATAATATCTCCATACCATGGATCAAGAGTACTGATTAGAAACAAGGATTCGTCCGCAATGGGCTCTTTCGCCATAGTTTCAGTATCAGTATGTGGGAAATCACACATCAGTTTTGCAAAAACCAAAGATTTCTTTGCCTTGGATTTTTCAAATTCCAAGTCAAATTCCTGTAGGATAACTATCCATTTGGAATACTTGACCTCTAGCAATTGTTTGGTCAAGATATACATCATAGGGTTATAGTCAGAAATTACCGTGGTTTTGCGTAATAAGATGTAGTGACAAAATCTTTGACAGCTTGAACAACTGCCAATGTCAATTTGTCCACATGTGAATATTTAAGCTCAGTCAGATTTAGAGTTCGACTAAGATAGTAAATCACATGTTCATTGTTGAATTCATTTTCTTGAACTAAACCATCCCAATGGTGGAATGGGAAGCGGCGAGGTACAAAAAGTAATCCTGGTTGTAATTCAGAGGATGCAATAATGGTGCATGGGTCAATGCGTGTTTAAGTGCATTAAAAGATTTGTCAGCTATCTCATCCCAAAAGAATGGAGTATTTTGTTTCAACAACCTGGTAAAACCCTTCGTTATCTCGGCGTAGTTAGGAATGAAACGACGTAAAAAATTTGCTTTCCCTTTCAAACTTTGGAGTTGGCGAAGAGTCGAAGGAGGAGGTAATTTGACGATAGCTTCAACCTTCGAGGGATCGACACGAATGCCAGCTTTTGAAACGATAAATCCCAGTAAACGACCTGTTTCTACACATAATACACATTTGTGTGGATTCACCCTAATTCGATAATGCTTACATCTCATAAAAATAACTCGTAAATGAGTGAGATGATCGGCTCTATGTAATGAATGGGCAGGTAAATCATCGAGATAAGGCTGCACAATGTGCTTGATGTCATGAAATGCGTAAGACATAGCCCTTTGAAAAGTTGCTCCAACGTTCTTCAATCCAAAAGGTAATTTGCAATAAGCGAATGTCCCCCATGGACAAATGAAATCCGTTTTAGGTTGATCAGCAGGGAGTATGTTGATTTGATTGTAATCGGAAAAACCATCCATAAAGGAGAACATTTCACTACCGGCACAATCATCAATAATTTTATCGATATAGGGGGTTGGATAATTGTCTTTAGGACAAGCTCGATTAATATCCCTATAATCGATACATATTCTTATCGTTCCTTGCTTTTTGTTAACAGGAACAATATTAGATACCCAATCTGTTAAAGGAATTGGATAAATGAAACCTGCATGAAGTAATTTCTCAACTTCAGCTTTAATAGCAGCGACTTTTCTCGGGTGTATCTGATGCAAACGTTGCTGGACAGGTTTAGCATCCGGGTAAATTTTAATTTCATGAACAATTGATAGATCGATTCTTGGCATTTCTTCATATGACCAGGCAAACACGTCGCAGAATTCTTGAAATAGGGCTTTATAAGTTTGGATTTCATTGTCCGTATAGGAAGCACCTATATGAATGTTTTCAATAATTCCGGATTTAACTGAAATGTCAATAGGAACCGTTCGAGGGATATTTCCCAAATTTAACTCAGAATCAGGATGTTGCAATGGATTCTGTGGTTCTTTGACATAGTCAGTAGTAAAAATAGATGAAAAATCATTTTCAAAATGATCAAGCTAGAGTAAAAACGAAGATCGATGATGAAGATTTTCCCATGGTAAATCATCAACACACAAAAGTTCACGAATCTACTCATCAAAATGAACAGGATCAGAAAATGTTGTTGAAGCTGAGGTTGATATCGAAAGTGATTCCCCATGGACCAGATTCATTGGATCAGTTTCAGTTGAACAAGAGTCAGAAAAGGATTGTACAGCCTGATATGCAATTTCAAAGGGACTCAAAGGCATCGCGCCATCAAATGAATCCACCTCAGAATCGGAAGGTATGATCCAAGGATCATCAAAAGCAATAGTGTTCGATGAAATCATATGAATAATTGCAATAGAAGACGATACATTAGAAGGAGGGAAGGAAAAAGTTCCTAGTAAACCAGAATCTTTAATCAAACCTACTCCAACATCCTTGTAAGGGATAGTTGTTTTACCGACATGCTGAATACTATCTGAAGAGGTTGCGTTGGATGAAAAATAAGTTAGCTGGTCTATCCTAACGATCTTTCCGTTATGAGGAAATTTAATAAGTCGAAAGACTGATGAAACAATAGCAGTCATAGCGTAAGACCAACTGCGACCTAGGAGAAGGTTGTAATCTAGAGGGGCATCAACCACTTCCACATCTAGATTTACAGTTTTGCCTTCGACCCCTATAGGTAAATCCTGTAAAATGCCAAAAGGATGGAACCCTCGGCCATCAAAAGCCTTTAGAATTGTCGGAGACTGATTGAGTGTGGGAGAATCAAGGGATCTCCAACACTGGATCGACATAATACACGTAGAAGCTCCCTCATCAATCACAGTCTGAAAGCAAGGTCTGTTTTTGACTAACACTGGAATCTGGAAAGCTATTTGATGAGGTAGGCGGGGTGTACTATTCTCTAAATCGAAGATTATTAGGTTCGAATCCTGAATATCAATAGCTCTTATAGCAGACAACAGTGATTTACGCTGTGCTGGGCATGATTGCAGCACCTCCAAAGCCGACATTGCTGAAGGGGAAATAGCTAAGTCTTCAACAATGTTATAATTCTGAGCAGCTCTCGCATGTGGATTGAAAGCTGACTTCCGAAGTATACGTTTAACAGGTAGTTTGATTACTAAGTCAGGGTTAGGTTTCTCGATTTGTAGCGGATCACAACCAGGAGGAGTTGTAGTTGATGGGTTTGAATTAGAAGATTCTGCTTCTTTACCACCAACAGGATTTTTACTATCATAATCTTGCGATCACGTCGCAATCCTGACATGAGACATCATCATAATGGGTTCTTCTGAGGCATTTGAGGAAGAACCGATTATTTTACTATCTTGATTAGGAAAATGATCCTTCAAAACAACAGGCGTTTGAGAACCTTTGACGATTTTTGAAACCTCTGCTCGATGTGGGCAGTCATTGGTAAAATGATCCTTGTCGCAAATGAGACAAGGATAGCGACGTTTACGTTTCTCGTCAGTAGATTCAATTTTATATGTTTTCTCTTTTGAGTTTTGGTTGTTTTTCTTCTTCTCTTTCTTTTTACCACCGGATTTTGATTTGGTCGTAGATGATTCTACGACATGGATATCGGTAGGAATTTCAGCGGAAGAGTATCCTGTCGGGGAATCTGGTAAAGTTACAATAGGAGAAGAATTCTTTGAAGATTTCTTCTTGCTTTTAGTACTAATTGAACCAATCATACCATTAGCGGCATGAGACCCTGAAGGAGCTACAGTTATTTGGTCGTGTTTCGGAAGATCGGGATTTTTTCATGTAAAGTACCTGACTACGTATATAAGAGGTCAAGATACTAAGCCTGAGCAATGACTTGTTCTTTAGTAACAACTCCTGCCTTAGCTACATCTTTAGTGATTTTAGGTAGTAATGGTTTTACGAACCATTCTACTAAAATTTGATCCGGAATAAAAACTTTCACTAAATGCCTTTTACGTCGCCATTCATGAATATGATCAGAAATATATGTGGACGTGGATTGTTTTAGTGAAGTTAACAATTCCGTGCCATTGTCGTATCTGACAGGCAACTGAAAATGAGTAAAGAAAGAAGTGGTTAACTAACTAAAATTATAGAAAGAGCCTCGTGGTAACTCAATGTACCATTTGGCAGCAAGACCAATTAGAGTCCGTTGAAAAAGTTGTAAGCGCATTGAATCACCAATGGTGGAATTAGATGCACACCAGAGGTAATAAGTTATCACATGATTTGATGGATCCTCTCTTGACTTACCCTCGAACTTCGGGATATCACTGGGCAACTTATTAGGCATTGGCGGCTAATACGGAAGATAGTAAATCGAATGGTTCGTAAGGCGCGACAAATCAGGGAAATCCAAAGTTGCAATAAATGGTAACTGACGGTTAGGGTCACGAAAAACTTGGGTAACAAGACAAGCCCCAAGAGGAGGATATCCAGGATAACCTGGAATTGGATTTGCATTAGGAATAGTATAACCTCCTGGGAAACCAGGGTTAACCGGACCAAACTGGGGTTGTTGAGGCTGTTGATAAGTATAGCCAAGGTACGGTTGATACTGATAAATTGGGTTTTGTACAGTAGGACCGAATTGGTACTGTCCTTGGTATGGTTGATAAGTGAATTGTGGTTGACTTGTGACAACCGTATTTGGACCAGCTTGTCTTGCAGGCATCTGGACCGAAGTCTGAACTGTAGGTCCTGACTGTGGTAAAGAGGCTTGAGGAGTTTGCACTGATACAGGAACAGTAGAAACCAGAGCTACCAATACTCCAGAAATAGGTGTGGTAGGTTGAACAGAAGCTGTAGTAGTTGCAGCAGCAGTTTGAGGCGGAGTTCGAGGTGAACTAGGCCCAGGCTGCTGAACTACACTAGGTGCAGAAGTTTGAACAGTAGGCTGGACAGGTTGCTGGGTTAAACCAGAAACCAAAAATTGTCCAGGTTGACTTGATAACTGCACATTAGGTTGCATAGGTTGTTGAGTTTGAGATGGATCTCACACCATATTCATTCTGGGATATGAACCCATAAAAGGTTGTGCATATGGAGGACCATAACCGGGTTGAACGTAGGGCTGATAATTAAGTGGCACATTTCCAGCTCCTTGTACAAATGGTTGACTAGAAGGTGGTTGGAAATCTTGAGTTGGGTACTGACCTTGAGGTTGATAACCCTGAGGCACGTACTGAAACTGGGGTTGACCTTGAGGTATGTATTGAAACTGGGGTTGACCTTGAGGTATGTACTGAGTTTGGGGTTGACCTTGAGGTATATACTGTCCCGAAGGTATGTATTGTCCTTGAGGTTGCCCCCCAGGTGGTAACTGACTACCTTGAGGTTGCCCTCTAGGCGGTAACTGACTACCTTGGGGTTGCCCCCCAGGCGGTAATTGACTACCTTGAGGTTGTGGATTTGGAATACTACCAGACATCATAAGGATTTCCTCTGCGCTCAACGGTTGGGTTCCATTATTACTAGTTGATAGCTCATGTTCGATTGGTTGAGGAGGCGCTCCTGAAAAAGTACCAGTGAGTGACTGGTACCTCGAAGGAACAGAAGGACTGCCATATAAAAATGTTTCCGGTGTTTGGGAAAACATAGATGACTGTCTCGACATATTCAATGGAGGATAAGAACCTCTGGGTGTTAGATGAAAAGGAATTCGAGGTGGTGAAAAACTAAGGCCTGGGTTTTCTAAATAACTTGTCAATGATACATACCAAGTGTCACTCCTAAAAGGACTGTAGAAAATTGATTCACGCTCCCTAAGTTCTATATTTGGTTGATTTTCGGGAAGAATTATGTCCTTGTCCGGACTAACAAGTTCTTCAATAGAAATGAGGCCAGAAGGAAGATTTTGGGTAATGATATTTCCTACACTGGGTGAACCAGGACCACTAGAAGTTGGAGAAGCAAATCCTGAAGATGGAGTAGCAGCAAGTTCAGTTTCAGGCTCAGAAATTTCAGGTTCTTCAGCTAATTCACTAGTAGGAGAAATACTACCAGTAACTTCGGAAAGTGAAATTGGCTTAGAAATATACTCCGTTGTTTGTACTTGATAATTAGGATGAACAATTAAGGATGACTCTCCAGCTTCTGGTGACCCAACTCTACTGTCACTAGGTGATACAAGAGCTCGTAGCCCTTCAAGCTGGCTTGGTGTATACTCAGGAGGTTTCCCCCGAAGTCTACGAGATTGTATCAGTAATTCAACCACGATTAAATATTTAATTACTCACACGCAAACAAAGAAAAATTTCAATAAATCCACCTAAAGTCTCTAAAGAAACAAACAATTGAATCACATGCCTAAAAAATCTAAGAGTTCAAACCACACACAAACAGTAACTTTCCGTACTAAAAACACTAGTTGGTGATGAAATCCAATGTCGTAGAATTTTAATACAGAAAAGGCAGTTGGAACAGTTACCCCAACAACTTGCTTAATGAAACAGACTGGCACAAGTTTCTTTACAAAACCATCTCGAGTGAAGAGAAACCCCCAGAGAGTCCAAGTGAGTCTAGTCGACATCTGCTGCAGGTACAGTGAGATCCATCCTTCACCGTCACCTTAGGAAATAATCTTAAGTTTATGGACACTAAGGTTACCAACAACAACAAATACAACTGGGGGAACAGTCTACGATCCGATCTACGCGCAAGGGCAGAGTAACAAAGCTCAATCCCCTTGAAGGCTCTCAACATGATCAATCCGAGGTTTACCAACAAGTGGCCCCAGGCTCCTTGACAATGGTTAATCTGAGGTTTACCGTTTATAATACGTGCAAATCTTCTATCTTTCCCAATGAAATAGATTTGATTGTCTCAAAGGTTTGGACATGATCTCGTGATTGACTCCTTTAAGAGGAGCTTCCCAGAATGTATCAATTAAAGTATGGGGGATTACGCAGTGCATTATATTAGATATCATTTTGGGATTCAACTGCGTTAAGTAAGTCATTCAAACGTATGACCATTTCCATGAGAGGTAGTCGTAACTGACTAATTTCTCATGATTTTTGAATAGTTCACTTAGCTACTTGTTTGTTTTAACTATTTGGGAGAGTTAATTACTCCCTACTCCAAGATACTAGCCTAAGCTATATTGGTGATAAGAGCCCTAGAAATAAAAAGATTACTAGATCAATTTTAATTAAGTGTTTCTTTTATGGGTTGTTCCTTAAGTCAATAGGTATGGAAATGAAACTTTGATGGTGTGAAGACTCGACTCCGAAAGCACTTAAAAATGCACCTAAAATGATAAACAATTTGTTTTTTCTTTCAATGAATTTCTAGCTAAAAGAAAGAGTTTGAAAATGCAATTCTTTGAGAAACAAATCTTCCTTTCAACATGTAAATGGAAAGAAAATCTTTTTGCCTTTTTCAATAAGAACTCAAAACGAGACTACTAATTATGTTCACAATAAATCCCTTTCCTTTTTCAAAACTTGAAACTACAAAAAACAATTTCTTCAAAAGAGAACTACAATTTCTGGAAAACACTCAAAACTACGAAACTAATCTTGAGATCTAAAAACTTCTAAAAACCTAATTGAAATAAAAGCTTCAATTCTTTTTGAGAACGTTTTGCTTAGTTGTTCAGTAAACTAAGGATTCATTTGTTCAGAATAACAAATCAATCAAAAACATCCAGATATGTTTTCTTTAATAAAAATGAAATTCAAAACTTATAACTAAGTTCGTTCAAATATTTGTAAAGAGAAAACTAAATTTATTTCTCACAAAGGACAGATTTCACAACCCAGTCAGACTCATCAAGAGGACAAAAAGACACCAGGGTAATCTAAGGTTTCTCAGGCTTCTGATCTTTGAGTCACTACAGAGACCAAGTGAAAACCACTCCAGGCATGTAAAACTTCTAGAAAATCATCTAAAACAAAAATACCATTGGAACTTACTCACAAGAGATTTTTGACAGAACACATGCAGATCTGGGTAGACACTAAAAGTCGTAAATGAAACCTAAACTTAACTGGAAGGAAACATTTTAGGTTTTTTAAAAAAAATTATAGGGTCCGCAGGCTTCCAGAAGAACCAGATGTGGTACTGCTCTGTGTACTAAAGGATCAGTGCGGAGATGCCTGCACTGTCTGTAAAGAGAAAGTGCGGTCCCCTGAAAACTCCGAAAAGAAACAAAAAATAATCCAGATCCTAAAAACTACCCAATCCAACACACATCAAGCGAAAATCAGAAATGAGAACAAGTTTCTCAAGTCAAAGACAAAGGAAAACCAAAAACCAAATTCAGTTCCCCAGCAGATTCGCCAATTTGTTGGCCGAATAAATCGATCTTGCAGACAAGGCCGATCTCCCTAGTATCATAAGATAGTCTAGCAACAAGCAGACAAACAAATCTATCTTTCTCTAAACATGTACGATTCATAAATAAAAACTATAGAGGTGTTAAGACCCTACCTTAAGTCCAATGCTAGTTTGTAGCAGCCATCCTTCAACCATCCAAAAGAGTTTCCTTTTGAGAACCTGCAATCACAAACAAGCAAATATCAAATAGCACCTTCATAGCTAATATCATAAATCATGTCCATTATGGTGATCAAGGAATCCATAAAATAAACCATAAAACGACAGCTTATTAAGAAAAACAAACTTATTTGTATTAACTTTGAAGTAGAAGAACCTTACAACCTTTTCAGCCTTGATGTTGAACAAGCTCTTTCGAGGGTTCGAAATAGGAATTTCCTTTACTTTGACAAGCCTTGCACTCTTCCAAATGAGATCTTAGAGGTATGGAATCTCTCATAAAAACTCAACTAAGAAGACTAAGTTCCAGCAGCATTTCACCTCAAAAATATTCAGCGTCTAACCTCCCTAGTAACCATCCCAATGCTTCATTTTATAGTGCAGAGGGAGGAGGTTACAGGTCCACCTATGAAGGGATAGTGTCCTTCTTCAAAGGGATAAGCTCCTCACACTAAGGGGTTAGCTCTTTAAGGTGTGGGATGCATGAACCTTAAGGGAGCGAACTTGCCACCTCAATATTCCTTCCAGAAGCTTTTAGAAATGACTCAAAGTGAGTTTTTAAGAATATATTTGCGCCTCTTTAACTTTTACAGGGGTCGCACCCATAACACAGAGACGAAGCGATCAAGTGCGCAGGAGCCATGACCATTAGGTGCGGGACCGCGGGTAATGCAAAGAGAGTGCGGAACCGGAGTTTTAGAGACTTTTGAGGGCTTTCTCTCATTTTCAAGGCTTAATATGAAGAACTGAGGCTTAAGACTTGCAAAGGAGGAAAGTATGAGTGGTAATGGACTCGCACAGATTGCAAAATGTCAAGGTGACAATTTTTTGTGCAACAGATTGTCCCCTAAAGTGCGAAGTCTGTAATAGATGACAAACTATATCTTCATCTATTACAGACTTCACACTTTAGGGGGCAATCTGTTGCACAAAAAATTGTCACCTTGACATTCTGCAATCTGTGTGAGTCCATTACCACTCATACTTTCCGCCTTTGCAAGTCTTAAGCCTCAGTTCTTCATATCAAGCCTTGAAAATGAGAGAAAGCCCTCAAATGTCTCTAAAACTCTGGTTTCACACTTTCTCTTTGCATTACCTGCGGTCCCGCACCTAATGGTCATGGCTCCTGTGCACCTGACCGCTTTGTCTCTGTGTTATGGGTGTGGACCCCTATAAAAGTTAAAAAGGCGCAAATATATTCTTAAAAACTCACTTTGAGTCATTTCTAGAAGCTTCTAGAAGGAATCTTGAGGTGGCAAGTTCGCTCCCTTAAGGTTCATGCATCCCATACCTTAAGGAGCTAACCCCTTGATGTGAGGAGCTTATCTCTTTGAAGGACTCTATCCCTTCATAGGTGGAGCTGTTACCTCCTCCCTCTGCACTATAAAATGAAGCATTGGGCTGGTTACTAGGGAGGTTGAAAGATGAATATTTTTGAGGTGAAATGCTGTTGGAACTTAGTCTTCTTAGTTGAGTTTTTATGAGGAGATATTCCATACCTCTAAGATCTCATTTGGAAGAGTGCAAGGCTTGTCAAAGTAAAGGAAATTCCTGTTTCGGACCCTGGGAAGAGCTTGTTCAACATCAAGGCTGAAAAGGTTGTAAGGTTCTTCTACTTCAAAGTTAATACAAATAAGTTTGTTTTTCTCAATAAGTTGTCGTTTTATGGTTTATTTTATGGATTCCTTGATCACCCTAATGGACATGATTTAAGATATTATCTATGCATGTGCTATTTGATGTTTTCTTGTTTGTGATTGCAAGTTCTCAAAAGGAAACTCTTATGGATGGTTGAAGGATGGCTGCTACAAACTAGCGTTGGACTTAAGGTAGGGTCTTAACACCTCTGTAGTTTTTATTTATGACTCGTATATGTTTAGAGAAAGATAGATTTGTTTGTCTGCTTGTTGCCAGACTATCTTCTAATACTAGGGAGATCGGCCTTGTCCGCAAGATCGATTTATCTGGCCAACACATCATCTCTATATGGCCAGGGCACAGACAAGTAATAAGTGGCGTTGAAGAAGCTCATGGCATGGCAATGAATGCTTTGCTGAGGATGAGGGCCCATGGCTATCAATGCTTACACTACAAGTGACATTATGACCCTCTAGAGGGCTTGGATCTCGTATAGGGAGCCAAGTCCAGGATGAACACCAACCTGCGATCCTATATAGGATCCAATGCATTTCGTCCATAGTTGCAGGA
>APFE030938160.1:0-15601 GCA_000404065.3 Pinus taeda
AATATGGTGGGAGCATTATTAACTGAAAGAGAGATTTAGTTTAGCCCAATCTATGGTTTGGTGGTACGTGGAAGTCCTTGACATGGTTGGCATCTTCATATGCTAATATGAGACATTTCCCTATTGTGATCAATGAGAATTTGTAGAAAATATGTTGGTTACACTATGCCTGAGTTGCCATGGTTTTGATGTTGGTTATTTTCTCATTATACATTAGTTATATGATGTGTAATATCTATGGCTCTTGTCATTAAATGTTTAGTTATTGAGTGGTTGATGAATGTATGGACTAATGGCATTATTCAAGCTATGTGGAGAGGGAATAGGGCCTTCTTGGTGGTTCTTGGATGAATCTTAGACTATTATGATAAACTGTGCATTCATGACCTATAAATTACATGTTTTCCATGTGTTTGATGAAATGTCTAGTGTGTTCGTGGAAGTTTAGGTCAAGTTTCTTATTCAAGTTTGAATGTTTAGCTTTTTTGTCATGTTTATTATGATTCTTGAAATTCTCAAGCATTTTTGTGTAGTGGTCTAGAGGCTAACCTAGAATTTTGGCTCAGATCTTAGGACCACACCCTCTGAATTAGGCAAGTTGTGTCACAACTGCACTTAGGGAGTGTTTTTCATGTAGTTGGATGCCTTCAACCACACCTAAGCCTTGTCATGCATGCGGTTGGGGTTCTAATTCAGTGAAAAGGAGCCCGATCCCATGGTTTAGTCACTTGGGGTGGTTCTCTGGCCCCTAAGTATCCTGTAGCCCTGAACGATGTTGCAAGTCATCAATTGTGTTTAGTTTATAGGCCCTTCTTCCTTAACTGGAGCTTGGAGGCTGAGTCATGTCATAGTAACTCTTTATCTCATGTTTACCCTGGAAGCCCCATGAAATTAGGTAAATTTGAGAAGGGGTGGTTACATTTGTAGCCTAATGCAAGTGGTAGCTTTCATATCTTGGGGATAGTTGCCTCTAGTAGGTTGTGGCATGAAAATATATGTAAATAATTAAATATAAAAGAAGAATAATATTGGTATTTTTTCTCATATGGGTTTCCACCTAAAAAATTGTGTCTCTCTGTGATGTGATGGCTTCTTGATATGTTACTAATATGATGATGCATTGTTATAGTAGATGATATAATGCTTATTGTTCATTTCTCTATGGATGTATTATTATGAAAAGTTGTGAAATGGTAAAAGTGATCTCACATTGATTCATTCCCCCTCTCAATGTGACCTTTGGGAAAATTGAAGTGGTATCAAAGCAGGTTATCTTCCAAATAGCTAACTACTTGAAGGTTGACTATCAAGGAAAAATTGCCATGACTAGAGAAATGGGGAATCCCCCTATGTTTTATGGAACCCATTATGCATTTTGGAAGGTAAGGGTTGACAACATATCTCATTTCCTTGGTGTTGAAAGGTGTAACTAGCTTCGGTCTTCATAATGACATGTGATTATGATTTTATGTAATGAGATGTAAATAAGGAAAATCAAATTATTATATTGACTTGCTTCATGGGTTTCATGAGCAAGGATGTTTTTTTTTTTGGTCAAGACTCCCATTGAGAGTCTTTAGGATTTATTTCTCATATAGTCATAAAATGTAAGAGCCATTGTCACGTAAATGAAGTCATGATACACTTTGTAAAAGGTAAACATTGCCTATGTTGAGTATCATCTAAGAACTTGTCATCAAACCTCTTCAAGTCAGCCTACAAATGACAAGGAAGCTTCTATATCAAGTCAACCTTACTCCAGTTGTTAAGTTAGCCTAAAGACCCAGTGAAGAGGTGTATATATAGAGGAACTCGACCTCATTTAGAGACATACAATTCAGACAAGTAACTCGACTTAGAGAAGTAAAATGAAAGGGTGAAAGGAAGTATTCAAAAGAAGGAAGATAATAGAAGTTTGAAGAAGGGACAGAAAGGATTCTTTTGGGTAATGAAAAGTTAAAGTTTCTTCTAGGTCAGTGAAAGGAACTTTATTCTTGGGTAGAAAAGTATCTTTTGGGCATTGTGAACTTAGGGCATAAAAATTTCTTTTGGGGAAGCGAAGTATCTTTTAGGTAATATGAAGAAGAGTTTCTTATGGAGCATCAAAGGGAAGCCTCTTCTAGGTAATCCAAGTAGAGATTGAGTTTCTCTATAGAAAACCTAGAAACCAAGATTCTCTAGGGAAGTTGTGAAGGTGTAGCGAAAAGGGATAGAGAATGAGTTTCTCTAGAAGGAGCCTAATAGGAGTAGTCCTAGATCAAGAAGGCGGGCGAAGGAAGGAAGAGACAGAGCATCAAGGTTGGTGACAAGTTTCTTGGGAGGATACTAGAGTCAAGGATCTATGTCATGGTCTTAGTACTTATCAATTGAAGATATAGAAGAATAATTTTGATCGGGTTTTCCTTTCAAGAGGTGAGAGGTTTTGGCCTTGGTTGAGAAGCCTATATACTATGTCACTTGTCTTTTATTGTGCATATTGGTAATTGTCTTGATGAAGAGAACACGTTAATAACCCAAAAAACAAAATATCATAAGTTAAGAAGTAAAAGTATATCACAAGAAATTATCAAGCAGAGAAATTGTTAACTTTGAAATAGCTAACTTCTTCTTCAGGTTAGCTATTTGGAAGATAACCTTCTTTGATACCACTTAAATTGGTCCAAAGGTCACATTTAGAAGGGGGATGAATCAATGTGGGGTCAATTTTATCGTTTCACAACTTTTCATAATAATATATCCATATAGAAATGAACAATAATCATTATGTCATCGACTATAACAATACATCATCATATTCGTAACATATCAATAAGCTATCACATCACAAAGAGACACAAGTTTTTATGTGGAAACCCATATGATAAAAAAACACCAACCTTATTCTTCTTTTATATTCAATTATTTACGTAGATTTGCATGCTACAACCTACTAGAGGCAACTATCCCCACTATATGCAAGATACCACTTTCATTATGCTAAAACTATAACTGCCCCTTCTCAAATTTACCTAATTTCACCAAGATTTCAGCGTAAACATGAGATAACGAGTTATTATGACATGACTCTGCCTCAAATCTCCAATTAAGGAAGGAGGACCTACAAACCAAACACAACTGATGACTCACAACATCCCTTAGGGCTATAGGAAACTTAGGGGCCAAAGAACCACCCCACGTGACCAAACCCTGAGATGGGGCTGCTTTTCATTGAATTAGAAGCCCAACCACATGCATGACAAGGCTTGGGTGTGGTTGAAGGCCTCCAACTTCATGCAAAACACTCCCTGAGTGCGGTTGTGACCCAACTTTCCTAATTCAGAGGGTGTGGTCCTAAGATCTGAGCCATAATTCTAGGTCAGCCTCGAGACCACTACCCAAAACTACTTGAGAATTTCCATAATCATAATAGACATGAAAACAAAGCTAAAAATTCAAACTTTAATAAGAAATTTGACCTAAACTTCCTAGAACACACTAGACATTTCGTCAAACACATGGAAAACATGTAAGTTATAGGTTATGAATGCACATTTGGTCATAATAGTCTAAGGTTCATCTGAGAATCACCAAGAAGGCTTTACTCCCTCTCTGTGTGGATGCAACAACACTATTAGTCCATACATTCATCAACCAGTCAATAAATAAACATTTCATGACAAGAGACATAAATAATACACATCATATAACCAATGTATAACTATAAAATAACCAACATCAAAACCATGACAACTCAAGCATAGTATCATCAACATAATCTCTACAAATGCTCATTGATAACAAGAGGGAAATGGTTCATATTAGCATATGAAAATACCAACCAAGTTAGTTACTTCCATGTACCACCAAACCATAGATTAAGCTAAACTAAATCTCTCTTTCAGCTAATCACACCCCACCATATTCCAAGCATGAATGTGGGATCCCATGAAATAAACCAAAACAAACCAAACCATGGCTTTCACAGGCCAAACCACCTCAACCCTCCACCACAGTAATTCCACCTCCATGATTAGACATCACTATCACCAATGAGATCAATCTCTATGCAAGCTTTCAAGGGCTCTAGGAACTAGTAACTCAACCTACAACCTTCCAAGGCTCCAAGAACTAGTAACTCAACCCACAACCGTCCAAGGCTCCAGATCATTTGTCCAACTTGGCTCTAGGGACTAGTAACTCAGCCCATTAATGGCTCCAGAGGGTTTGACCCAACATATCCTCTAGGACTAGTAACTCAACCAAAGTTATCTAAGGGATTCTAGAGCATTTTTTCCAACCCACAACCATAAGTAATTGTGAGAACCATTTAGAAAAAAGAAAGTGGAAAAACCCATAACATCATGGCTATTTAGGAAATGGCAAGGTAAGGCTAAAACCACTATCACTCCAGGAAAATATACATGCCAATGAAAACACATAACCAAAAAATCACATGCATATATCATGCATCTAAAAATCATGAAGGAAGTCACACATGTAGGCTGTTACCTTCCAAGTAATCCAACTGCAGCTACTGATCCACCTATTCCCTTTCGCTTTCCTGCTCCCTTTTCCTTCCTTCTCCAAATCTAATGCATGCCAAAGTGATCCAAGAATGCTACAAGAATGTTCTAAGTGTGTAAGAGTGTGAGAGAATGAGAGAATAAAAGATCCAAGAATGCTACAAGAATGTTCTAAGTGTGTAAGAGTGTGAGAGAATGAGAGAATAAAAGAGATCTCCACCCAAAACTGATGAAATAGCTAATAAGAAAAATCTTCAAACTGATCTTCATAAGCTTTTTAGCATTTAGCCCTCTATTTTCTTCATTTTCCTTCAATTTCCCTATCATGAAAATATGTTTCCCTTCACCTTCGTTTTCTCCTATTTTCATTTATTTCATAAATAAAATGTGAATTATTGCCTCTTTTCCTTTTGTCAATTTCCATAGACATTAATTAATCATCAATGATACCCATCACTATGTTTTTCCCAACATTTAGCTTGGAATAAATGTCCCATGAATTTGGTCTTATTTCTTCTTTATTAACTTTTATTACATTAACTTTTAACCCAGAGTTATTTCAAACCCTTCCCCCTTGGGGGAACAACATCCTTGGTGTTGTATGACACCTATGACCAACAAACCACTAAAAAAAAAACATACTTCCCATGGACCTTTATAACATAGCTCAATGTAGTATTTACAATGAAAAACTACTAAAAGCCATTACCAAGATAACACCATGACAATGATACCGCTTATTGGAGCTTTATAACACAACTCATTGCGGTAGCTACAACCATACACATATATACATATGCATATGCCAAAATTCATATGCTTGACCCAACAAATAATTAGGGATATAAAGCCCAGATCTAATCTTCCATCTCCCATGTAGCTTCATTGGGCCCAAAGTGCTTCCACTGCACTTTAACTTGCTTACTTGTGTTGTTTCAGAGCATAAGTTGTTTCCGTTTCCATGTGAACTGAGGTTCTGGCTAGAATTCTCCTTTGGGTTCCACCTACAATATAGACAATTCTATCACATGATCAACATATTTCACATATATTTTAAGCAATGAAACATGGAAAACATCATGGACTTTCATTGTTGGTGATCACACAAGTCTGTAGGCCACTAGTCCAATTCTCCCAAGGATCTCAAAACACCTGCAATATTGAGGTGCCAAATTGGCAAATGATCTAATCCTCAAGGGGCTCTTTTTGGGCTTCATGCATAAGTACACATTCTCCCCAACCTAAAAATCCTTAAATTTCCTATGCTGATATACATAACTCTTCTTCCTATCTTGTGTTTCCTTTAGATTCTTCTTGATAACCTGCATTTCCTATTCTGTATCTATCAGCATGTTTGGTCCAATCAACACATTGTTTATTGGATCACTCTAGCTGATAGGAGTATTACAAATCTTCCAGAAAGTGCCTCAAACAGACTCGTCCTCAATGAATCATGATACCCATTGTTATAATTAAGCTCAACCTGTGGAAGGTTCTCTTCCCACTTCCATTGCTGATGCATGACATACATCATCAACATGTCCTCAAGAATCTTGTTGACCCTCTCTGTTTGTCCATCTATCTACAATTGATAATTTTTACTGAAATCCAACTATGTCTCGAAACCTGGAAATAACTCCTTCCAAAACCTAGAAGTGAACTTGGTATCTCTATCAGATACAATCTTCATGGGATCACCATGCAATCTCAGTATGATTCTCCCTAATGAAGGTCTGAGCTACCTCACTTGTTGAATTAGTAGACTTGACTGAAATGAAGTGAGCTACCTTGGTTGGCTTGTAAACTACAACCATGATGGAATCATGTTATTTAGATGTCTTCGACAAACCTATGATGCAATCCATGGAAATTACCTCCCATTTCCATTCTGAAATTGGAATAGTCTACAACAAACCAGTTGGCTACTTACACTCTACCTTTGCATGTTGAAAATCCAAATGCCTTGTGATGAACCCAACCACCTCTTTCTTCAAATTGGGCCAATGATAGAATTTATTTATAGTTGTTAGTCTTATGATACCTTGGCTGACTTGAATATGTCTTAACATGAACCTCCCTCAAGATAAGCTTCTTGAGCTCACTATCATCTAGCACATAAATAATGTTCTTGAATTTGACCAAGCCATCTGTAGTAAGATGATACTTCTCATCCCTATCACCTGCACCCTTCTGTTGTAACCTATGCCTCATTTCCTAATACCTATCATCATCTTTTCCTTCCTGTAGGATCCACTCTTGTAAATTTGTTATATAAGAATTCACTGCTGCAATGTGATTAACATGTACTCTTCTATTAAGAGCATATACAACCCTATTCTCTTTTCCCTTAATGTACTTGATATTGAAGTAAAACTCACTAAAAGTATCTAACCATCTATCTCTCTTTGCATTAAGATTAGGTTGATCAAATAAGTATCTTAGTCCACTATGATCACTCATCATGATAAATTGTTTTCCAAGAAGGTAATGACTCCACATCCTCAATGCATGAATGATATCTGCCAACTCAAGATCATGAGTCACATAGTTCTACTCATGATCATTCAACTTCCTTTACTCATAATATACTACTTCCTCTTCCTACATAAGGACTCCAACAAGTCCTCTCTTGCAAGCATATATGCAAACCACAAACTCTTTATCAAGATATGCAATCTTCAAGACCAAAGCATTTGTAAGAAAATGCTTCAATTTCTTAAACTAGTTTCACACTCCTCGGTCCATTTAAAATTCTTCCCTTTTCGCTACAAGGATATAATAGGATAGACAATCCATGAGAATTTATTGATGAACCGCATGTAATAGCCAACTAGTACCATGATTGATATGACCTATTCCACATTCCTAGGTGTTGCCCATGCCATGATAACTCTTATCTTTTTCGTGTCCGCTACTATACCTTCCTTTGAAACAACATGTTCCATGTAATTAACTTTTGTGTAAAATAAATTGCACTTATCAGGCTTGGCATACAACTGATGCTCTCTCAACAATATCAATACTACTGCCAAGTGTTTTTAATTCCCTTCCTCATTCTTAGAATATATCAATATGTCATCAATCAACACTATCACAAACTTGTCCAGATAAGGACACAAAACATTATTCATCAAACACATTAAAGTAGCTAGAGAATTAGTCAAACCAAAAGGAACCACAACAAACTCATAATTCCCATATTTGGTACGAAATGTGGTTTTGTAAATGTCCTCTTTCTTGATGTGTACCTGATGATAGCCTCATCTCAATTCAAGCTTCGAGAACACTAATGCTTCTTTCCACTGATCAAACACGTGATCAATCCATGAAGAAGGATACTTATTCTTTATCATCATCTTGTTTAATTGCATGTACTCAATACATAGGCTGATAGTACCATACTTATTCCTGACAAACAACACTAGTGTACCCCAAGGCAACACACTTTGCCTAATGTATTCCTTATTGAGCATTTCCTTAAGTTGCAACTTCAATTCCACCAACTCTGAAGTGCTCATCCTATATAGTTCCTTTGATGTTGATGCTACTCCTAGCCTCAACTCAATAGAAAATTCCACTTCCCTATGAGGCAGTAACTCTCAAATATCTACTTGAAATACATCTTGAAACTGCTGCAAAACTGGATACATTTTCAAGACTTTAGCATCCTCAACATCCTTTCCTTTGTCACTAGAAATATGAACTCAAAATAATACACACCCTTTCTTACTACTTATCTTTTCCTACATAGCTATAACCATTCTCACTGATGTAGGCTTATTCTTACCCTACAAGATTCTCCTATCTCCATCATCACCCAGGCACTTAGTAGTCTTATCATAGCAATCTACCTTAGTCCTATGAATGTAAAACTAATCCATACCCAAAAACATACTATATGATGCCAACAAAAGCTCATTTAGACATGTTGGTGTAGACATACTGTTCAACTCAAATGCACAATATTTTACCCAATGGTGAACTATTTTCTTGGAAACTGTACCCAACTACACCAATCAAGATTCTACATGTACTTGTTTATTGATTAGGAGGGAGAAATTAAAAGTGCATTGAAGGAAATAAGGATCCCAAAAAAAAAATTCAATTGACACAACATCTTCAAGACATAAGTCTAAATGAATACGTAATTTTGCTCTCAAAGTTTAACTAAAAGAAGGAAAACAGTAAAGGAATTTCTATCTAAACAACTAAATGATAACACAAAAATATATGAAAGATTGGAAGAAGAATTTATCCTTCTGAGGGAAGAGTTTGAGCATCTCAACTTATTGTTATATAAAATAATTGAGTCCTTGGATCACATTCTGATCATGCAAAGGTCCCCACTTATTAATACAGGTCTTGGTTATCAAAAAAATTGCGAAGAACCCAAGAACAATGGTCCCACAAGCTCATCAAATTGATATCATCCAAAGCAGCTTTATCAGACATTCATATCATCTAGCAACACCTCTCTTGAATATCCAAAGCAAGTGGTGCTCCAAGCCAAGCATGTACATTTCAATGACTCTCAATACAATTTTAGGGAGGAATAGAACACAAATGAAAGAGAAGCATCCAAAAACAAAAGCAATGAAGGTCATCCAATTAATATGGCTCATCACAAAGCAGCCACAAGCAACAATGGAACAAATTTTGGAAATCAACAAATGAATATGGATTCTCATAAAAATTCACAAGTAATATTGAAGTAGGTAGTATGGATCATGTAAGTGTTGAAAATAAAGAACACATGGACTCTCCAAGAAGCAACCTCAGATGATCAAGACATCCTTTTATGCGCATGTATCAAAACGAGTTATTTGCTTATTGTTTTTCTTGCACAAGATATAGACACAAAGTGCCAAATTACAAAACGTATGATGTGGTTAGGTATAGAGGATATGATCAGGTACCTATATGGAGACATGTGGACCAAATAAAGAGAATTCCCCAGCCATTTCCGCAAGTATTGAAACCTGATGTTGAATGCCACATGTATCACAATAAAGGTTATATAATGCAAGATTGCAGACTCAATTCTAGATGGTACAACAGAGAAGGAATTCCTATCAATGTTGATAGATTGAGATAGGTCAAGGAGAACTTCAATTATGTTTGCTTCCTCAGATCTAATCCTTTGGAGAGTGCTTATTCGAGTCCATCATTTGTCAAGTCAAAGCTTCAAGAAGCATATATTATGTGAGGGAAATGATTCTTATGACATGATGATGATAAGAAAGGTTGGAAGAAAGCATGCTTGATCTACAAGTCTATAGGACAACGAATCTTACATAATTTACTAATGATATCTCAAATGTAAAAGTAAAGAAACACAAATTTCAAAATAAAATGGAATGCCAAGGACTTATAAATGAAGGAAGCATGGTCTTAGGAGTAGATTTTGAATATCAATCATGAGTATAAAAAGACTTATATCAAGATGGCAGATGGTCTCAAGGGAAGAACACATACATTTATGAACAATAATGAAATCATGGTCTCAGGGGGAGACTTTATAATATAGAAATAGAAGCATGGTCTCAGGGTGAGTACAAAAATAGTTATGAGTAGCATTAGAAGCATGGTCTTAGGGGGAGACTCTATTAGAATAACAATATAGTAGGAGGAAGGAATCATGAATCACTTAGGTCGACAAGATCATCTAGGATTAGATTATGGATAGATACATGTAGGATCATTAGCATGGAAATTTCATTAAGATGTTTCTGACCATTTTCCATTGGCGTCAAAGGGGGAGAGATTGAAAATCTTGATACAAGTACTAACATTCATAGAGAAAGGTATTTGAACAGGGAGAGATTGCAGACATTGCATATTATGAGAGTTTCATACATTGCATTTGCACAAGAGGAGTGTGTGATAACATCAATGGACATAAATGTCTATTGGTGTTTCCGTCAATGACAAAGGGGGAGATTTTTGCACATAGTGTTGTTTTTAATGAAAACAAGATATCCTTGATGTCAAAGGGGGTGTATGATTTCCAAAGAAGCAATATGACTCTATAGGAAGCAATATGACAGTTGGATCTCTGAAAGGTTATCATCAAGAGCGGTGAAATGTGCTTGAAGTTATTTTAGTTTTTGATTCAGTTATGATGTCTTAAAGACCTGAAAAATAACATGGTTGTGTAGTTCTCATTGATACCTTTCCAATAGTATATCGTGGTCATAAAAAATCCTCCCGGATGAGAAGTTATGGCCAATTTAAGTTTAAATATCAAATTGAGGGAACAAACTATAGAACAAAACCAAAAATATTCAAGTGTTAAACAATGTGCACCTTTTGGGCACATCTAACATTTATTGTCCATGTCAATGGAACATCTCATTGAATATTACATGATTATTATCCATTTTAAAGATTGTGCACTTACTCTCTAATCAAATGGCTCAAAACCAATAGGGCTAAAATGAATGATGGATATGGGAAAAAGTTCCATGACCTTTAACTTTTGTTTATGGACCAATAGAATTGCATCACATGGATCAATCCCCCTGTGACACTTGGCATAATACAATTGGTAGGATATGGTGATGTAAGAAATTTGATTATGACTCATGGAAATATAAGACAGGGTGTGATGTGGCAACTATAACCACATGGAAGGACATGTGGCATAGTAGGAGGCCACCACATGGCATTGTATTACTGGTGAAAAGGCTAAAATCATGTGACAATGATAGCTCTCATGAGCTTCCGCATGGCTTGATAACATCATGATGAAATCATCAAGAAAATTTTGAATGACCCCCAGGACAAGGTCACATGGGGAGCTCACATGGGTAGGTTGGGCAAAAAATATGAACCAATAGGGCATAGTCACAAAGGAAGAACTACTCTCCTTCACATGGTAGTGTTAGTCTGTCAAAAAAGGTTTTAAAGCTCTAGTTAATTTGTAATTGACGTCGAATTAGAAGAGTCCCAGGCCACAACCTCCATTATAAATAAGACCTTCTATTGAAGGCATTACAACAACAACAGAATCCTCATTGATAAACTATTGTGATTTGATTGCAAGAAGGGTCTCAAAGGCAGATATTTTGGTTTAAATTTTTATTTTATGGCTCATTTGATCATGCAATGAAATTGTGATTCATATGTTGGCCAAGGAAAAATGTTGATATGTATGTGGATTGATCACATAGATAAAAATATTGTTGGGTCTATGATTTGGTTTCTAGGCCTAGACCTTATTCACAGAGAATAAACCACAAGTCCCATTCTGCATCATAAATGATGGTTTATATGTCACACTAGAGACAAAACCTAATAGGCCAAGAAGGGAATCCCATGTGGAACATTCACGTATAAGGGGACATGACCGTATAGGGAACAATACTATCCCTGTCTTTCATAGTACTTGGTTCAAGTCATGTGTGTCTCAACTGAATATATTACAAGTGGCATTAGATAACACATTTGGTAGTAGGTTGGTTTGATAGTTTTGAGGCCTTTAGTTTGACCCCCATTGATGACCAGGTTTGGAATGCAATTATTTTCAATATATATTTTGTTTTGTCACACCTTTAGTAATATTAGACTACCATTTTGTAATGTAAGAGACAAACTTTATCTATTCTTTAGAAGTGCACCTAGATGTGGTCAGGTATAGAGGATATTATTAGGGACATAGATGGATACATGTGGACCAAATCAAGAGAATGCCCCAGTGATTTCCGCAAGTATTGAAATCTGATGTTGAATTCCACATATGTCACAATAAATATCATATACCATGAGATTGCAGACTCAAATCTAGATGGTATAATAGAGAAGGACTTCCTATCAATGTTAATAAGTCGAGAAGAGGTCAAGGAGGACCTCAATTAGGTTTGCTTCCTTGGATATGATCCTTTGGAGAGATCTTCTTCAAGTACATAATGTGTCAAATCAAAGCTTCAACAACCATATATTATGTGAGGGAAATGATTCTTATGACATGATGATGATAAGAAAGGTTGGAAGCAAGCATGTTAGATCTACAAGTCTCTAGGACAACGACTCTTTTATAATTTATTAATGATATCTCAAATGTAAAATTAAGGAAAGGAATATTTTAAGATAAATTAGAATGACAAGCATTGATAAATGAAGGAATCATGGTCTTAGGAGGAGATTTTGAATATTGATTATGAGTAGAAAAATACTTAGATCAAGAAGGTGGGCGATCTCAAGGGAAGCACTATATACATTTATGAATAATAACAAACACATGGTCTCGGAAGGAGACTTTATAATATAGAAATGGAAGCATGGTCTAGGGGAGAGTACAAAAATAGTTATCAGTAGTAATGGAAACATGGTCTTAGGGGGAGACTCTATCAAAATAAGACTATAGTATTAGGAAGGAAGCATGATTCATTCAGGTCCACAAGATCATCTAGGAATAAGTTATGGATAGAGACTTATGCATGATCACTAACATGGTAATTTCAATAAGATGTTTGTGACCCTTTTCCAATGATGTCAAATGGGGAGAGATTTCAAATGTTGATGTAGACACTAACATTTATAGAGAAATGCATTTGGAAAGGGAGATATTGCAGACATTGCATATCATGAGATTTTCATACATTGCATTTTCACAAGGGGAATGTGTGAAGACATCAATGTCCATCAATGACTAATGGTGTTTCAGTCAATGAAAAAGGGGGAGATTGTTGCACATAGTGTTTTTGTTGATGCCAACAAGATATCCTTAATTTCCAAGGGGAAGTATGATTACCAAAGAAGCAACAAGACTCTATAGGAAGCAATATGACATTTGGATCTCTTAAAAGTTGTCATCAAAAGAAGTGAAAGGTGCTCGAAGTTATTTTATTTTTTGATGTAGTTATGATGTCCTAAAGACCCTAAAAATAACATGGTTGTGTAGGTATTATTTATACCTTTCCAATAGTATATCCTTCTCAGAAAAACTCCTCCTAGATGAGAAGTCATGGCCAATTGAAGTTTAAATATCAAATTGAGGGAAAAAACTATAGAACAAAACCAAAAATATTCATGTTTTAAAAAATGTGCACCTTTTGGGCACATCTATCATTTATTGTGTAGGTAAATGGCACATCTCATTGAAATTTTCATGATTATTATCCATTTTAAATATTGTGCACCTTCTCTCTGATCGGATGGATTAGAACCTACATGACTAAAATGAATGATGGATATGGGAAAAAATTGCATGACCATTAAATTTTATTTATGAACAAATAGAATTACACCACATGGATCAATCCCTCTACGACACTTGGCATAATACATTTGGTAGGATATGATGACATAAGAAATTTGATCCGGACTCACGGAATAAACCATAGGGTGTGATGTGGCAACTATGACCACATGGAAGGACATGTGGCATAGTTGGAGGCCACCACATGACATGCTTATTTGGCATGGTATTACTAGTGAAAAGGCTAAAACTAGGTGACACATGACACCCCTCACTAGCTACCATATGGATTGATAACATCATGATGACATCATCAAGAAAATTTTGAGTGACCCCCAGGACAACGTCACATGGGGCGGTCACATGGGTAGGTTGGGCCAAAATGATGAACCAATAGTATACAGTCACAAAGGAAGAACTAGTCTCCTTCACATGGTAGTGTTGGTCTATCAAAAAATGGTTTTAAAACTCTAGTTAATTTGTAATGGACATCAAATTTGAAGAGCCTCGGGCCACAACCTACATTATAAACAATACCTTTGATTGAAGGCATTACAACAACAACAAAATCCTCATTGATAAAATATTGCAATCTGATCGTAAGAAGGGTCTCGAAGGCAAATATTTTGGTTTAAATTTTTATATTATGGATCATATGATCATGTGATGACATTTTGATTAATATGTTGGCCAAGGGGAAATGTTAATGTGTATGGGAATTGATCACAAAGACAAAATACATGTTGGGTTTGTGATTTGGTTGTTGCTTCTAGGTCTTGGGCACAGAGAATAGACTGCATGACTCATTCTTCACTATAGGTGAGGCCAGGAAGGGATCCCATGTGGCACATTCACCTACAAGGGGACACGACCATATAGGGAATGGTACCATCCCTGTCTTACATAGCACTTGGTTCAATTCATGTGTGTCTCAACTAAATATATTACAAGTGGCATCAGATAACACATTTCGTAGTAGGTTGCTTTGCTAGTTTTGCGGTCTTGGGTTTGACCCCTGTCAGTGACCAGATTTGGAATGCAAATTATTTTAATATATATTTCATTTTGTCATGCCTTTAGAAATATCTGACTACCATTTTGAATATTTAGAGAAAACAATTTCTATTCTATAGAAGCGCACCCAAAAAAGGGTCTTTTGTACAACCCTTAACATTTATATAGTTTTGAAATAGTCTTCTTAAGCTTTTAGGGTCAATATTTGTCCAAATTGAAGTCTGAAAGAAGTTGGACAATCATGGTTTAGAGATAAATCTAACAAAAATTGTCTGATTTTCTTTTGGAACTTAATTAATTACCAGAAGTCCTTTTATTTTTTTTAAGAGATTATGAGCAGGGTTGTAGTGATTTTGAATGTTTTATGAAAACATGTTCTCAGAAGGTGATTAAGTGTCCCATTAGATGAATTGATAAAGGAAGAGTATGGAAAACAACATAACAACCAACGAAAATTGGTTATTTGACAGTCAGATACAAAATTTATGATAGTGGTTGTAGAAGCAATGACTGTAGGTTTACAATGATATTGCAGTGGAGGCGTTTGTAGTTTGTCGTAGTAGTCATGGATTTTGCAGTGATATATATTACATGTTGTAGATTGTTCTTATAATTCAGTGATGTATGATGACATGAAAGTGAGATGAAATAGAGGTCTATGAGGAAGTTAAATATATTAGTGCCTCTACTGGGGTTGGAGCCTCAATCAGGTTTTAGCCTAGAGCAAGTTAGAGCCTACTCATTCTTGAGGCCAGAGCCTCAAATCAGGTTCAAGCTTAAAGTAGGTTAGAGCCTACTAATTATTAAGGTTGGAACCTCAAAACAAGTTGGAGCCTAATCATTCATGAGATCAGAGCCTCAATCATGTTTTAGCCTACAATGAGTA
>APFE030938161.1:0-25600 GCA_000404065.3 Pinus taeda
ATAGCTTCTTGAGCAGGAAGGCAGCAAAGTCTTTTGGAAAGAAAGCAAAGATGGAGAGGGAGTTGAGTGCTTTCAAAGCAGTCAACTCTTCCATGAAAGTTGTTTATGGTGTTATGAAAATCACTTAAGTGAAAGTACGATCATGGTTTGGGAAGCTGGATTTGAGAGTTGTAGACATGGATGATCATTCTATGGTGTTGGGGCAGGACTTCATGAGGCTTGCACAAGTTGTACCGATGGTGGACCGTGACATACTCTTGATCACAACCGGAGGAAAAACCATGATGGTACCGATGAATAGAAGGAGTTGCTTGGGTTACAGGCCAAGGATGAATTCTATGACGCTGTATCCCAAAGATCCAAATGTGAAACATGAGGATGTGGAGCAAAGAGGATTTGGGAGTATGAATCAAACAACGAAGGAAGGAAGATTGATTGACTTCGTTGCTAGAGCTAGAAGCTAGAAAGAATGAGGCAAGTGAGAAGGTGGTCTCACGAACCTTGAGACACTTGACAGAGACATCTTCTACTAATGATCTTCACAATGGGGTTGCAAAAGAAGGGAGTCCTAATACTACTTCATAGGCAGTAGTTGATGAGGATTACAAAGGTAGAGATCCTGCTGGCATAGTGGACTTTTGCAGGTATGCCATGGGCATATATGACTTTCAATTGACAAAGGACAAACTCAAGGGAATTGAGTGTACATGTGAGGAGGTTGGAGCTATGCATACATACTTGAGGACACAACACCAATCCGACACATGGGTGGATGAGAGTCAGGGAGGAAACTTCCTAGCCCTCCTTTCTCTATAGATAACCTTGGAGATAGGTTGGTGTGGAGGCCTTGATAGGGAGGAACCACATCACCGCTACAAGGGGCCTTGAAAGGAGGCTTCTTTGTGATAGATTGCAGGCTTGGGTGCAGATGGCCAGGTGTTGGGATGAGGTCTACATGAGTTGGAAATTATGGACAACTAATGCCATGGACATCAGGTTGGAGATATGGAGCATGGCAATTATGTAGGGACATTTTGTGAGAGCATGAGTAGAGATGTCACTCATGACATTCTATGGGAACATGCCGAAGCAAGGGATGTCGTACAGATGTTGTTATGACTTGGAGATGTATGAGCTAGTGGAAAGGTTGTACACTCTTGTGCAACTAAACCATGGCTTGATCATGTTGCAGATGGATGGAGACTACTTCATGGACCTGAGCATGGGGGATTCTTGAATGAGTCCAAGATGTAGCAAGAAGTCAAGGGAAGGATTAATGGTGACATAAGGATGTGCATTCCTATGGTTTGGGCTTATAGTTGGACTAGCTACCCAACTAGTTCAAGGCATGGGGGATCCAATGTGCAGAGGTATGTTCGAGTCAGGCTGGACCGAGAGGAAGACTACATGGAGGAACTCACAAGGACTAATGGAGGAAAGTGTTTCTTAAGGAAATTGACTGATGATGAGGTGTTCTTTTGAAACACTTGACTTGACACTTGATGGAGAAAGTGTTCTCTTTGAGCACTTGATAGTTGATGACATGATGGAGGACACATTGTTGCAGTGGACATGAAGCTTGGTGTTGAAAGGATCAGCCTTTCATGGTGGAGAGCAGCATGGAGACATTGTGGCAATTGGTCGATGGTCATGGACATCGATGACATACCTTGGTATGGAGTATCTTGGTGACAATTAGTCACTTGGAGGAGACATGGTGGAGATGGAGGCCTACATATGTTGCGGGGAGGTTTGTCGTATGTGAGGGGAGTCGACATCATGGGTTGATGCTTGGAGTTGGGATGTTGTCGAGGACGACAACGACTTCAGGTGGAGGAGGATGTAACGCCTTAGGAGTTTGGCTTCGGTGTGATGGGCGCACGACATGCTGAGGTGACCTGGGCACGCGCCGGGCAACTTGGGCGGACCGTCGGGCGGAGGTAAACGCGACAGGCGGGCACAGGCGGAACGCCGGGTGGGCGTGCATGAAGGTTGAATGACCGGGCGGAGGAGCACGAAGGTTGAACAACCAGGCTAGCACGCACGAAGGTTGAACGACCGGGCGGACGTGCATAGGCAGAGGCGCACGAAAGCTGAATGCAGGCAGGCGTGCATGGGTAGCGTGCACACCGGGCGACCTGCAGTGCGGGTGAACGACAAACAGCAGAAGGGTAAAGCATTTATGCAATGGACAACAAGATTTTATACGCTGGTTTGGAGAGCGTTAAACATGGGGAAGCTGACCGTTGCGTGGGCGCAGATAGGGGTTCCGTGTGGAGGATTGGGGAATCGGCCGAGGGGCTTCGCCCACCCCTCCCACACGCTAAACTCCATATATATGTACAACGATTGTTGTAGATTGAGACACCATTCAACCATCACTTCTTTAGCTCTATGCACAAAGAAGAGGAGGCGCAGTTTTGAGCGCATAGCTCATGCGCACAAGGTAGAAATGCGCAGAGGCTATCTCTTGGATGTGGCTGAGGTATAAAGGATTTTGAACGGTTGGAACGTGCAGAATTGTGCAGGGATTATACGAGCGTCTTGGTGGCACGTGTGTGGCACCCGCTCATGTATAAAGGTGCAGACTCTCTATTGTAAAGACAGGTTGCCTTGTATGTATAAAATTGGCTAGGTGTTGGCTTGGACTTTGCCAAGCACACTAGCTCATTGTACTGTTGAAAATATGATGTAATATATATTGTTGGCCAGACTGTTTAGGAGTTTCCCTTACCCTCTATATCGTGCAATTACTGTTTTATATTGTTGTGGATAATGATTAAGTATGGGTGATCATTGATATAAAGGTTTAATGCTTTTTACTTGGTTGCAAAAAACAAACTAAGTATCGGTTGTGAATTAGGTGTAGTCCTCACACTTAAGTATTGTTAAAAAGAAAGAGTGGGGTGGTGCCGCACCTCGTCGGCACAGTTGGAAGACTACCGGAAGGTCGGGGGCGTGACAATATGTGTCCTTCCGCTTCTTGAAAACTACGAGTACGATATGATCTGGCTAAAAATTCAACTTTTTATGGAATTTCTTTACTTTAATACATGACTTGTACTCTCGGGTTTGAACACTGATTTGGATGATGCATCCAACATATCTCATTCTTCATGTGGAGCTTTGAATAGCATAAGGAGATAAAAATTATACATACATAATTTTGTTAAATAATATATATTTTCCACAATCATTATGGGTTTATGCGACAGGTAGTTTATATATCAATCGCATTTCCAACATAACTCAAATATGAAGGAGTCCCTGGGCGGTGACAAACCTTGGAATGGGTGGTAGGGACCTTCTTCCATCATGGTTGTGTACTAGCCATATGCTTTCATGTATATATTTTTGAAAGAATGAGCATAAAATATCCCACATCGAAGCAGAAAATGTTGCTTTGTATATAAATTATATCTATTTCCAAATGAACCCAACAATGAATATTTGGTCTTGCAACTCATAGGTGAGGCCTTTAATGGTTTTGAACGTGTACTGAAAGGTATATGACATTCAATGCGCCTATTGATATGTTGGATAGGTTGATGAGGTATAACAAGAATTTGGGACCTTGTATGATAAGAAGTAGGGGTAGGGGAGCCAAGTAGGGACACTATGATATTTAAAAGGAAATCTTTGACATAAAATGTTTGGCTTGAATATTAATAGTAGGGTGAGGTAGGGATACCATAATAAAATATTTAAAATAAATCTTTGACCTAAAAGGTTTGGCCTAAATATTAATAGTGTTCAAGTAAATAAATATATATAATTTAAATTTTATAGCCATAAACACCAAAATTCTGAATATTCAAGAGTTAAAAAAAAATATCATTTCAATGTTTTTATTACAGGTTATGGAGCACACTCATCGATAGGAGTGTGAGGACCTTTTTCTTTGGTGGAATTGATGATGATATTTTTCTTTTATCAATTTTGTGAAGATATTTTTGTTTTATCTTTTATGGGACAATTCATGCGATATACATATGAGTAGAGTTGATGATGGAAATAATAAAACCTATAGTGACCTACGAAACTCTTAATATCATTGAGGTGAATCAACATTGACGACTCCATAAGGAGGTTCACATATTGCGAACTAGAACTCTATAAGAAATTTTCATGATATCAGAAAATAAGAAAGCAAAAAAGTTGAGAGGAAAAACGGATAAAAGAAGTGGGACAAGGTATGAAATATCATTTCTTAATATGTGAATTCATTAGTGTGGTTGAAGATGAATAACTGAAGGGTCCACATAGGTAGACTACTACACTCAGAAAATAACAGGGGGAGGAAAATAACTCTACTATCATGGTTAGCATTTACATCAAGCGGGAGCCTTCACATGAGCAAGCCGAGGTCAATTCCTATATTCTTGTTTTCATCAATAAAAGTGGCACACTAGTGAGAAGTTATACATAAATACACCTTGCTTTCCACCATCGAATGATTGAAATCAAACTAAAGATCACCTTTCCTTGTAACATCAATAGTGAATGTGGATGAGGGGAAGGGGAAGTTGATCAATGATTATTGGCATAAGGTAAAATGTGACACAAAAGAAAATAAAAGAAGCACGAAGAGAACATAAACAAAACTAAATAGAAACAAGCTCAAAGTGGTCATCATAACATAAAAATAAAGAAAAACATGAAACGACGTCGAAAGGAAACAATACAAGTAAAGAAAGAAAGTATTTTCTTTTTTTCTTTTGATTCAATGATTAAATTATAGGTTTAAGATTCAAGGCTAACTAATTATCATATAGGGTGAAATTGAGCGTATAATAATTTGTCTCAAATCTTACATCAAAGGTTAAGGGTTTCTTGGATTGAAATCAGGCAGGAATAATTCCCATGCCAACCAACCAACGTGTATGACTATGAGAGTGGCTTAAAAATAAATAAAAAATATTATTATCCACATCGCATAATGTGCCTACCAACAACTATGTGTTTACATGTGAAAACCATACTAGAAACATAATAACACTCATAAACGACAAGCTTAAGGCATGTCAAGGGAGGTATCAACGCAATCTTGGTCATACTCTTACCCACAAACTCAAGGGAGTGTGGGTGCATGACATGTTTCAACTAATGGAACTAAAGAAGTGTCCCTAGATAAAGAGAAGAATCTTCCTTCTCAATTTATTTAGTGAATATTTTGTCTTCATCCATGTCATGATAGGGTATTTCATCACCGAGAATTGACTCTTCATGGGAAAGGACTTCATCATGTAGGAGTTCATTAAAATACTTATTATCTTTCATATCAGGAAAATACTCCTAAACATTAGGGTTTGACTCATGTTGATCATACTCATCATATATAACACTGCAACTAGGATAAAAGAAGGTCAAAACTAACCTTAGGAAGAAGTCAACATCGTATATAGGAGATTAATTAAATAATGAACCTTTATCCTACATTATTAGAGCATTCTTCGTGAATAAGACCAATCTTCATTACAATATTCAAAAATAACATTATCATCAGGATGAATAGGGGTGAGATGAGCTTGAAAGTCATGATTAGCATCACATATTCAAGGTTGAGGATCCAGGTTTTCATCTCTTATGTGAGGTTCATGATCATCTTTAAAGATTAGGTCATTGAATGGATAGACATGACATATGGTTTTTGGTTTAGTTACATAGAGATTAAGAACAACATCCTCACATTGGTCAGGAGTCGCAAGTTCAAGCCCTATATACTTCCGTATATCTAAAGTGGATTGGTTTTCCTTCTCTATCTTGTACTATCTCTTGCCTTCAAAGAGTATTTGAAAAGCTTCAGTATCATGGGTTCTTTGAAAAAAAATACACCAGCATTTGAAATGTTGAATGAAAGGAAAATCATTGATGAATTTCTCAAAAAGAGCAAGACGAAGAAGACAAGATTTAAAATATTCTTCCTATCCAAAGAACATAAGGAGAAAAAAAATAGAGGTAGTATGAATGTCATACACTCCTATTCATTAACAAAAATGAAGGAATTTTTTAGCATGATCTAGGGATGACTTTAAATGAAAGTTGGAAAAGATGGGCCAAAGATGTCAAGGAATGCATTTGACCAAGACTTGAAAAGAGTTGTGAATTCTTTACGATGGGAAAACCAAGGAGATAAAATGTGATAACTTCCCTAGTATGGTCGCCAATAATATATTGATGTTTTTGAATGGGCATGTCACTCTTGCACTACAGCCACATTAGCATCTCAGACCTTTCAATAGCTGACGAGAGGTAATGGGAATTCTATTCAATCATTTAAATCCACTTGAGTTCGAGTTGTGGTTGTCAAGGAAAAATGTTGTAGCTAACAACCCTGACGATCAACAAGAAAAAGAAAACAAAAACTAGCTACCCTAACCCTAGACACAAAACTATGTACAAAAAAGGAGTAAACAAATTAATTCTCTAAGGTTTAGATCTTAGATCACTATAGGGTGTCAAATGCATCTAAGTTATAAAAAAAAGAAAGGAATTTGACTATGATGCCCTTAACCAGAAGAATTAAATAAACCATATCTCTTCTTTGTCATGTTAAGCATTAACTACATGACTAAATGATCAAGTAAGTAAAGGCATATTCTTGTGTTAATCATTTCTTGTTTACTTGAATAATTGTTTAATTGTTGTTTATGCATTTGTATTATAAAAAATGGAACCTTAATCCATTATGTAAAGTATATAGGTGAATTACTAAATATTAAGACTCAATGAACACAATAGAACATTGTAAAAATAAACTAGCCTTAATAGAGTTTCAAATAGTGACCTCCAAGTTACTTGTCAAGTGAATTTACCAATAAACCACAAGTACAACTTGTGTAGTTAACACTTTAACCATATAGTTAAATTGTTGTATATGTATTTATCTTATGGAAATGAAACCTTGTTTCATTATGTCAAAGGTATGACTAGATTATTTAATCATTAAAATTTATTTTTGAAAACAACTAAATCCTAAAAGAACATGTATCCAGTTAAAAGAAATTATTGAAATGAAACAAAAATAAAAAATTTGCAGAAGTGAAACAAGATTAAGAAAAGGTGGCTAACAAAATAAAATTTTAAACAAACAAAAAAGTAAAAATTGTGATTAACCTATTATTTACATAGTTAGTGTTAGTGTGGGAAGCAACAAAGCATAGTAAAGATGAAGAATTTACATAACATGAAAAGAGAACATATAAATTACAACATTTTTTGACTATAAAAAAATTAAAAATAAAACATTTATACATAGGACAATAAAGATAAAGTTTAACAAATAATAGGAAAACACAAGCCCACATGCGGATGATGATGGAAAAGTTTGATCAGCAAAGGAAATTATTTTCTTTATTGCATTTTCATCCAATTACACTTCTACAAGGTGGAATATGTGAGGAAATGGAAGGTGTTAAATAGTCATTTTAAACTAGTTCACAGTGAGCAAGAAGATATGATTCTACATAACGGTCACGAAATCAATACCAATTTAACTAGTGAAATAGTGAAACAAATGTAAAAACTAGTTCTTACCTTTTCCCCGGTATAAACCAATGGAGCTACACAGTCACTTTAGAGATAAACTACAAACCTAGAAATTTCTTCAAGAAAATAAAATTTAATTACACGAGGAGGGAAACTAGGAATAAGAAAAGAAAACCTTTCTACTATTCTCCCTCACTCACACATCAGTGGAATTTTTCTATGCAAAGAGGGAATCCCTTGTTTGGAGCAGGTTGTTCAATTTTATAGATCTTATAAGGTAAATGAATGACCTGGATTATCCTCATTTTGCTATCAGATGAAGGTCTAATGGTTGTAGCAATTCTTTTTCATTTGGAAACAACTTTAAAATTATTTTAATTTTCATTTTATTTGGTTCATACTTTTAATACATATTTGAGGGATTTGTATTTAGTCCTTAATTCTTTTTTTCTGCTTCTTCTTTTCTTTTTAAACAATGATATTATTAAATGATGATTGTGTAAACTAAAAATAATGATTTTATTAGAAATTGTAATTATTCTTGCATGCGAGAGTTGGATAAATTTAGGAGTCATTTAACTAATCTAAGTCTAGTGATTTCAACTTAAGTTGTATTTTGGGAAAAATTGAATTTAGAGTGTTTGTGCATGTGATTTTATTTTAGTTGAGCCGCTAGTCGAAAAAGGTTTAAATACCCCTTACCGGGTTTCACTGTAATAATCAAGTTCTTTCATGATCAATAGAGAAGAGAAATAGCTCCTATGGTCTATGTGTATTAATTATTTTATTTCTCCTCTTTTTGTTTCCAACAAATTTTATAATATGATCATAAAAAATTAATGAAGACAAGATAAGTTCTAGAGCCAACAATGATTTTCCTGAATGCTCCTATGACTCCTAATGCCAAATATTATCATTTAATGCCAAGAGCTTTGGGGAGAATTCAAATAATTTAACTCCACCTAAGGTTTTATATGATTTGTCAATGGTAATATGGTGACTACACTTGTCATAGTAACACAATCCTTTCACTTCTCAATTGTGCATAGAATATGTACTTTCATCTCTACATCCAAACTTTGTATTAAAAATTCGTAGGTAGGGAATGTTAATATACGTAGCGTTACCATAGTTTGTTAAAAAATAATAGTATTCGTGAGGGTCTCAACTTAAATGACACCATTTGCATTGTAAAGAAGATATGAAGAGGTTAATGAACCGCAGGCCCAATATCCCATAAAGGTATGAGCATAGAGTGGCACAATGCTCATTCTGGATTTTAAGTGCAAGGTTTAATGGATGTTATACATATAAGGAGGCCTAATTGTACCCTAAAATTCTAGAAACATCCTTGTATTATATGCAGAATAAATATCAGATATATAGATTATAGTTTGATATTGATCTCATAATGCCATAATTTCTAATTAAGCTATAGAGCCCATGTTTGTTTATTATAGAAAAACAAAAATTAAGATATAAATGAGATTGAATAGATTTTATGTGCCTAACCATAACCTCAACACTAACAAGTGAGGAATACAGAATGCAAACATCATATAAAGCTAGTCTTATAATCATAATGTAATACCTATATAAGTTTGTTCTCATTTTTATTGATGAGATCTTAGTAAATTCTAGGACTATAGAGGAGCATAAGGAGCACCTTCAGCTAGTATTGCAAACTTTAAGAGAAAGACAACTCTATGCTAAATTTAGAAAATGTGACTTTAATAAGGATCAAATTTAGTATCTAGGACATATTATCTCCTCAGAAGGTATAGTTGTGGACCATGACAAAATAAAAACTATTATGGAATGGCATGTTCCAACAAGTGTGTTAGATATACTCCACTTTGTGGGTTTGGCCAGATATTATCGGTGATTTATAAAGGTTTTTTTTTAATTTTCTTTCCCAATCACCTCCTTACAAAAGAAAGGGAAAAGTTTCAGGTGGTCAAAGGAGTGTCAACAAAGCTTTAAGAATTAAAACAAATTGCTCACTACCACACCTGTGTTGAAAGTTGTAGATCTAGAAAGGGAATCCATAGTTTGTATGGATGTCTAGCAAGAGGGCATAGGGGGAGTCTTATTGAAAGAATATAAGTTGATTTCTTAAAAATATCATAAGTTAAAAGAACACAAACAAAGGTACTATGTCTATGATTTGGAGCTAACAATTGTAGTTCACATCTTGAAGGTATGGTGACATTATTTGTTGGGAAAAAGATTTCTTTTGATGAAAGATCATATTATTTTAACCGACTTCTTTAAGGAGCACACCTTGAATTCATGCCAAGCTAGGTGGACTACATTTTTGAGTGAGTTTGACTTTGAAAACAAACATCTTAAGGGGAAGGAAAACTATGTGGCAGATGTGTTAAATAGAATATTGCATCATATATATGATATTTCATATAGCCAATTAGAGTTTAACTATTATAAGTAGATTAAAGAAGTTGCCCTGAAAGATTAAGAATATGAATACCTATTGCAAAATGCTAAACTTGCACAAAATTCAGGGAAACAAATCGAGTATGGGATTAATAATGAAAACTTGCTAATCTTCAGAGGAAGAACATATGTCCCTAATTAGTTATCAATAAAACAATTTATATTGGATGAATTCCACAGAAGTCCCTATACCACTCACCTAGGATATCAAAAAATATTTTCTTCTATTAAAATGAATTGTTATTGGCTTGGTATGAAAAAAGATATTGCAAAATTCTTAGCCAAATTCCTAGAATGTCAGTAAGTTAAAGTTAAATGACAACATCCTGTTCATTTTTTGCGTCCTTCACCCATTCTTGAATGGAAGTGGGACACTATTACATTGGATTTCATAACTGGGCTACCCAGAATGAAGAGACAAAATGACTCTATCATGGTAGTGGTAGATAAATTGAGAAAAATAGCTCATTTCATTCATGTTAAGTCCACCTACCAAACAACACAGGTAGTAGATATATTTATGCAGGAGATATTCAGGTTGCATGGAATCCCTACAGTATAGTCTCTGATCGAGATGTCAAGTTCACCTATGCCTTTTGGAAGGCACTTTTTATAGGATTTAGCACTCAAATTTACTATAGTACCACCTATCACCTGCAAATGGATGAGAAAACCAAGCGAGTCAATCAAGTGGTCAAAGATATGGTGCATATGTACATAACACAACAATGAGACAAATGGGAGGAATATCTCCACTTAGTCTAATTTTCCTATAACAATGGATACCATGAATCCCTAAAGATGAGTCCTTTTAAGGTACTTTATGGAAATAAATGTAAAATATCTACAAATTGTAATATCCCTGAGAATAAAATGATCTTAGGGCCTGATATGTTAGAGGAAATGGAAAAAATGGTGAAAATGCTTCATCAAAATATGAAAGCTACCCAGGATAGGAAAAAAAGCATATGATGATAAGAAAAGAACCTACCAGGAATTCCAGGTAGGAGACCACATTTATGTGTAGATTAAACCCAAAGAAGCACCCTTGGATGGGGAAGTTGTGCAAAATTAGCACCCCGATACTATGGACCCTATCATAATTTTGAGAGAATACGACTAGTAGCATCCCATCTTGAACTACCCAGCCAAATACGGGTTCATAATGTATTTCATGTCATAAACTAGAAAGATGTGTAGGTAATAAATTATTGGGAGTTTATAAATATAAATTGAATATAATGTATGAGAATTAATAATGATCAAGGTATGATTTTTCTTACAAGTCGAACTAGGTAGAGAGTTTCAAGTAGAACCTTTGTGTATACTCGACCAAAGAAAAATAATGTTGTGGAAATGAGTTATCATCTAGGTTAAAGTGCAATGAAATAACTTTAATCCAGATAAAGCTACTTCGGGATAAATAATTTATGCAAGAGGCATATCCCGAGTTATTTCAAAAGGTAGCAATAGAGACAAACATCGGGGACAATATTTTCCTCAAGGGGGAGAGATGTAACACCTCAAGGTGTTGAAAATATTCAGTAATTACTTTTACTGTTGAAGACTTATAAATTTACCAAGTGATGTGTTGGAATGAGGAGTAACTTGAAATAATTCATTTTTTAAAGAACATTATGTTATGTCCTAGAATTTACAGAAGGAACCCTAGTAACTCTTTGTTACCAAACAATTGCGAGTTATGGGTAGTTATCTCTTCTTTCCTATTTCCAGAAAGGAAGAGGAAAATGAGGGAAAGAGAAAAAAGGCAAAAAGAGAAAAATAGGACATTGCTAAAAGGATTATTCTCGAACTGGACAAGAGCTAGTGGAAACAACAAAACCTATGGAAATTCTAGGCTAGACTGGAGGTCCTGAGGCTAGTGAATTGAATTAAGGAAAATTGCTAAGTAATTATTTAGGAAAAGAGGAGCTAGGGGGAAGAAAATTGGATGTAATTGCCAACTTCTCATCGATAGAGTGCAACAGTCCTATCTGTAAATTCCTGGGCTAGTAGATAAGTAATTTTTACATACAATGTTAAATGCTATTTAGTTTCTATAGAAAGTTTATATTAAGTAAAACTCAGTAAATACAAGGTACAAATTGTTTTCTCTTTGAGAATGGGAGTTCCTATTTAAAAAAAAAAAAGAAGAGAATTGTGGCAATATGTGGCCAGGAGGCTAAATTAGTTTCTTTATAACTAGCTTGTGGTCAAATATGTATGTATTTTCCATTGGCATCATTGAAGATAGTTAGCAAAGAAATAACTATAAAAAAAATAATTTTCCTTTTCCATAAAGGTATTTGATAATACTAAGGAGGCATCGATTTCTGACGTAAATTGTCACCAAAGAGGATCATGACAGTAATAAGGAATATTCTACAATTGAAAGTAAATTTTATTTTAAACATTTTAAATAGTCGAGATGTACTCATTGTACCCATAAAAAATTACTTTAGGTCAAGACGAATTGTTTTAAATGTGCCCGCAACCAAACTGATTATCTTGTGTTGGTAGACTACAAACCCTCTTTAGACAAACAATACTTAGACCAATACAAGGCCTACTATAACTATAACAAGAAAATTATAAGTTTGGTCGTGGTTGGAAAAGGGGTCACTGTTCAGATTTATCTTTGCAGGTCAGTTGACTGTGAATAGCTGAGGGAATGGTTCTGAGCAAGAACTAACCTACTGGACCACCAAAGTATGAGGAACTACAATAACTTCAAAAGTAAAATGGAAAACATAACCACAAATTACTAAAATATTTCATAGCCGTGTTCTTGGAATTATTACCACAATGTTTATGCAATTGTTAATTTCCAGCTAAAACCAAAACTGAAAAGAAAATTGCTACGACCATTCAAATACACCATAGTCATACAATGCCTCCTAATAATGCATCATAACACTATAAAAGCTTTTGATTCATATATAAACATATGACCAAATGGTCCTAACAAGTACTAAGAACTTGAATATCAAAATACAACAGATGAAAATATTTAAACAACCACTAAAAGTTATAATAAAATATTGAATTTGGTAAGACCACCAAGGGTGGTATAGAATCAGCCCATAAATAAAGTTGAGCAGTGGAGAATTTCATGGCTATGGCTACATGCCAAGCGCCAAACCATAAACGATTGGGGGACTAGAGAAAAGATGTATCAAAAAGTTGTGAAATCTATGTATAACTAAGAACAGAACATTTTAAAGAGATGACAAGTGAACCTGAAATAGTTAAGGTTTCAAAATAATAAGCCTTAATTAGCATGAACAAACAACTACAAAAAAACATTGGGTTTGTCATATGTTGAGAATGATCAAATTTTGAGAAAACGTTTGCACCTCTAGAGATTTAATTCCTTTTAGTGCATTGCTATTAAACATTCCAAAGCTATGTTATCCAATCTCAAGGAAAAATGTATATACTTTTTTGTTTTATCTAAGATAATAACATATAAAAAATGATGTAAATCCATAACCTTAAATTTATCATGGAGAAAAAATCAAAATTTAAAAAAAACTTTGCATTTATAGAACTTTGCTCCCTTCCCTCCCATAATAAATCCAAAATTAAGTTTGTATACAGTAGTCTTAGTAGGAAAAGGGAAGATCATTTACATTAAAATGACAAAATAAACCTACTCGATTTACACCTTTTTCTTAATTTATCATAATTAAAATATATCTATAGATTTTAAAATTTAATTATAATATAAAATATTATAAATTCTTCTTAAAAATATAAAAATAAATCTAAATAATTTTGAACCACAACTATTATGTCTTCATTTAGGAACATTACTCATATTTTACAAATTTCATTAATCCAAAACATTTTTCTAATTGTAATAAAATATAACTATTTTTATTATTTTAAAATATTAAAACAATTATAATTATTGGATTTGAGATTTTTCAAATCCCAGAAAGAGATGTCTTACTCGTCTGATTGATAAGTAAATATACCGTTCTTTTTTCAATAACATATTTGTTTTAAACCATTTCGTTTAAGATTAATCAAATCTGGGAAAAAAGATCCCATTATACTCTTATTATACCTGTCGAAAGTAGCATGCATATAGTGCTCGATATTGTTTTGACCAGAAATATTTTCGTTTGAATTTTTAAATATCAACTGCTATCAAATGCTTTAACAAAAGTTTAAACAAGATGTGAGCGTTTAAAATCATTTACATAAATTTTCTATTGTTGTAATAGACGTCGAACTTTCTTTTGAGTGAAGTTTTGTTTTTATCCGAAGTTTTTAAAAGCGAATTTTATCAATTTGGGTTTATAGAAAGTTTATAAAAGCTGAAATTTATTAAGTTTGTATTTATCTCAAAATTTAAAAAAAAACCAAATTTTGAATTTGTGTTTATTCCAAAATTTTTAAAAGCCAAAGTTTGAGTTTGTGTTTATCCAATAACCAAAATTATATAATATATTATATATATATATATATATATATATATATATTATATATATTATATATATTTATCCAAAATCATGCCGTTTAGAAACTTTATCCCAAATTTCCTTATCATAGTTTAAACATATACATATAAACAGTTTAAACATATACATATAGCACTCTGATATTACCATTTGGTTATTAGGTGTCTGTTCTCTCAATTATTTTTAATGGCAGTCGAGTATCAATGATATGTGTCACTTGACTTGCATCAGAGTAAAAGAGACAAATCTTGTTTTTTAGCTTGACAAATCTTGTTTTTTAGCTTGGTTGGAAATCTAATTCCTTAATGAGCCTCAGTAGACTGCAAGAATCGTGCCATATTCACTCCATGCACTTATATTAAGTCTTTTTTAGATTGCTTTAGTTGAAAATATGGTGGTTAGATTTGTGGCACGTAAATTTCTTTCATAAAGTTTTCGTCGATTTTGTCAGTTAAAATTACTTATATTAAAAACAGGCAAATAGAGATGGAATTATTCAGATGGAATGACCATAACTTAGCCAGCAGGATGGAATTATTCAGATGCAGTGCTCCAAGAGAGATTTGGGTAACGAATCCGACAAGTTCAATGCATTATATTTCTCATGTCTTGTGTTTTTAATAATATTTTTATGATCAAGGAGCATTCATTATAGATACTATTACATGATGCTACTAGGAATTGAACGGTAATTCAAGGGTAGTTTCATAGATTGAAGCAGTTCTCCAAGCTTTCAAAAGAAGGTGTTAGGTTTATGGGGGATGTATTTGGTGTAGAGCTATGTTGTTTTGTTAGTTTTAGTTTTTTAGGTTGTTTGTAAAGATTTTATGCGTGTGTTTTTATATTGTTTCTATTTTTGTACTGTATTTCAAATGTATTGCCTTCTGCAACATGGTCGAAGCTTTCCAATCAATTTTTCTCTAGTTACCTTTTGTATTTATGTTGTCTTGTTGCCTTTTTTATTTCAGCGTGATGATGCTCTTCTACATACTCTAAAAAGGTATAGTGGTTGGTTTAAATTTAATCGTTGAATAAAAAAGTTCTCATCATAAAAACATCATAGGGGAAGATGACCAGTTTATGAACACCAGCTAGACAACACAAACTATTTTCATTACTTTGACTAGCTAGTATCACTATTCTTAAAATTTCTAGGTGAAATCAATCTTTGCTTAGACTTTTTTTTGAAATACAATTTATGATTATTGTTGTTACATTCATTTTGCCTCACAGAAAATGTTTTCACAAAAATAAATGTCTTTTTCTCGAATAAAAAATCATCAAAATGGTTATCGAGACAGGAACATGAAAGAAAATAATAAATAGTTAATCAAGATGTATATAAAATTATAAAAAAAATGTTTCCATAGAAATATATTGATGTAGCAAAGCTGCAGTCTGAAATCAATATGCACGTACCTGTGGGTTATGGGCCCAAAAAACCTATTAGAAGTGTTATTGGCTTTAATCTTGGCAACACCTAAAATTGGAACCACATGAAAAATGCACTTCAACACATAAGGTCAGACTTCAAATGCATTATTCCCGCATCTATAAGTTTCTTGGGTTTGATCTTTCACCTGAACTCTATTTAATCAATCTCCACCATCCATTGCATCCATCGATCTAACGGTTGACGTTACACCTAATCAACGAAACTAATCATTGATCCTCCACCATTGACTAACTTGCGACAGATCCAACGGTTCACAAGAATTTTGGAGGCACAACTTGCACATAGAGTAACCATTCGAAAAAACGGTTTTCTCTCTCCACCCAAGTGTTACGTGTCTAGTAGTGAGTGGAATCAGAGGCCTTCATCGAAATACCATTTACCGCTTTTTGTCTGCCCGATATACCTCTTTCACTATTTAAAACCCGCTCTTCTCTTAATTAATCTTGTGATGCAATATATGGTAATCAAATAGTCAGGGAAGGTTCACTCTGTTGGTTCAAACTGGAATCAACGACTGAGATCTTATCTAACTCAACACTGTTAAAATTACAAAGGCCTGCAATTTTTCTATTAACTCTGTGTTTTCTATTACAAAGTGTGAAAATAGATAAATCATCACCTCTGTCCCAAATACAAAGAAACAAAAACACAAAGAGGGTTTCCACAGGCTTCATAATTAATCACACGCACAAAATCAATTATTCATAATAAAAGTGATTACAGAGTCTCGTCCTTGGCCTAATTACACAAATAAAAGACCTTTGTTTCAAAATACAATCCACACAATATTCTTTCTTTCGCTCCACTCAATCCTCTCTCTTCATTACATTTTTTCCCTTATTTTTATCAATCGAATATCACTCTATTATGTTCCTAACAAATCAATCCCTATTTTTAATCAATCTAACAACGGATCTCTAATTCCTAGCTATACCACACACCTATGCTAACAACTTATCTTTGAATGATAATTTCTAACTATTACAATAACGAAATACAACTCATTTCTTAAGAGATACAACCCTCTCAATAAAACTGACTCTGGACCAATCAGGTCAATGAAATTCAACTTGTTTAGCCACAACATGTGAACAAACTTTCAACTTGTTGGCTAAGTTTGGATGCTCCTGCATCATACTCTCGGGGAAAAGAATCGTCCTTCAAACTTTCAGTACTTACTCCATACTTCTGTAATTCTACTGTTTTTAACCAGCTAGAATCCTCCACTGACTGTCCCTTCCATTTGACTAGATATTGGAAATAAGTTTTTCCTCTGGTTCTTTTGGATACTCTTTTCTCCAAAATAACTTCCACTTCTTTCTTAACTGTCTTTGGCATTTGTTCTTCCCAATTCACAGTTTGAATTTCATCTCCTATAGTTTCGTCCTTTAGCTATGTCTTTGTCTCCTTGTATGGATACAGATCTAAAGCATTAAATATAGGTGATATCCCAATCCCTTCTGGAAATTCAATTTCATAAGCATTACTTGAAAACTTTATTTTAATTCTACATGGTCCTATCTTTTTCATCTTTAGTTTATTGTAATTCTTAGCTAGAAATATTTCTTTTCTCAAATACACCAACACTAAATCTCCCACTTGGAATTCCTTCTCTCTTCTTTTTATATTTATCCTCCTTTTGTATTTTCCACCGCTTTCCTACAATCTATCTTTGACATCTTCTTGTAGCCTCTCCATCTATTCTAAAAACTCTTCAGCTTTTGCACTTCTTGTCTCCTGTTTACCCAAACTTCTAAGCTCATACACACCTCTTAGATTCATCCCAAAAAAAAATTGAAATTGACTCATCCCAGTGCTTTGGTTTGGAGTATCATTATAAGTAAATTTAGCCTAAGCTAGTGCTAAATCCCATTGCTTAGGATTTTGATACACTAAACATCTCAATATGTTTCCCAAGCTCATGTTTACTACTTCGGCCTGTCCATCTATTTGTGGATGGTATGCTGAACTAAAATTAAGATTAGCTCCCAATTTATTCCAAAGAGTTCTCCAGAAATGTCCTACAAACTTTGTATCTCGATCAGACACAATACTTACAGGTAACCAATGTAATCTTACAATTTCTGAAAAATAGATTAGCTACATGTGTTGCATCACTATTCTTCTTACAAGAAATGAAATGTACCATCTTAGAAAATATATCTACTACAACATAAATGGAATCATTCACCATTTGAGTTTTAGGTAAGCCCAAAACAAAATTTATGCTAACTGCATCCCATGGTTGGTTTGGTATTGGAAATGGCTGGTACAATCCTGTGTTCTGGCTTTTCCCCTTAACATGCTGACATATCATGAACTTCTCAACAAATCTCATAATATCAGTCTGTATCTTTAGCCAATAGTAAAAAGCATTTACTTGTGCGAAGGTTTTGTCTTGTCCAAAGTGATTAGATAATTGCCCACTATGTTTCTCCTTTAATCTGTTTTCCCTCATAGAAAATTTGGGAATGCACAACTTGTTACCTTCAAACAATAACCCTCCTTGAATAAGATAATCTAACAACTGATTTCTGTTATGAACTATTGGATTTTGAACTGCTATATAGATATCTTTGAAATATGCATCATCTTCATACATTTCAACCATTTCTTCAAATCCTACAACACCCACTTTGAATTCTTGCACAATAAAACTTACCTTGCTCAATGAATCAGTGACTTTATTTGACTTACCACTGTTGTGTTTTATCACAAAAGTAAAGTTTTGCAAAAAAATTTACCCACTTGGCATGTTTTTGGTTCAACATCGACTGGTTATTGATGAACTGTAAGGCATGATTGTCCAAATACAATATGAATTCCTTTGGCGGCAAATAATGTCTCCATTTTTTAAGGCTTGTACAATAGCATAAAATTATTTTTCATAAGAAGAATACTTCTTCTTCGCTTCATTCAATTTCTCACTGAAGTACACTATCATTCTTTGCTCCTAACTTAGAACTGCACCAACTACAACTCTACTAGCATCTATTTCAACTTGAAATACTTTTTCAAAATCAGGGAAAGCTAAAATTGGTTCCTCTGTGATTTTCTTCTTCAACAATTTCAAATTCTTGTCTACTACTTTTGTCCACTTAAATGGCTGATTGATATCCTTAATTGTTTCAAGAATTGGTGCACAAATCTAACTAAACCCTTTGATAAAATTTCTGTAAAATCTTGCAAGACCATGGAAGCTCCTTACCTCGAATATATTACTTGGAATAGGCCAGTTCCAAATTGCTTGGAATTTCTCTCGATCCATTTTCAATCCTTCTTTAAAAACTACAAAACCCAAGTAAATTAATTCTTCCTTCATGAAACTACATTTCTTCATATTTATCAGTACTTTCTCCTTCTGCAGAGTTCTTAGAACCAATTTAAGATGCTTTAGATGTTCTTCTTTACTTCTACTATAGACTAGAACATCATCAAGATAAACAATAACAAACTTGCCTACATATTCCTTCAAAAATTCATTCATCAATCTCATGAATGTGCTAGGTGCATTAGTGAGTCCAAAAGGCATCACTAAACACTCATACAACCCACTGCTTGTTTTAAATGCAGTCTTCCATTCATCTCCTTCTCTAATTCTTATTTGATGATATCCAATCTTCAGATCTATTTTAGTAAAATACTTTGATTCACTCAAACAATCCATCAAATCATCCATGCATGGTAAAGAAAATCTATACTTGATAATGATCTTGTTTATGGCTCTAGAATCTGTAAACATTCACCATTCACCTCCTTTCTTTGGACTGAGTACTATTGGTACAACACATGGACTAAGACTTTCTCTGATTAGCCCCTTATCCATCAGCTCCTACACTTGTCTTCCAACTTCTGCGTTCATTTGAGGAGTTAATTTATATGCTTCTTTATTTGGAAAACTCGTTCTTGGTATTAGATCAATATGATGACTAATACTCCTCATTGATGGCAATGCATTTGGCAACTCATCCACAATAATATCAACAAAATCATTCAACAAAGTTTTGATTTCCTCTGGTAAATCGTCTAAGTTTTTGGAAGTCAAAATGACCTTAGGACTCCCTATGACAACAAAATGCATTTCTTCACCTTTTTTCAACCTCTTGTAACAGCTCCTTCCCACTCATCAGCATAACACTACTTCTAGGTGTTTGTTTGTTAGCGTCGTCCTTCAATGGCAACAATGTATGTTTAGTTCCATGCTTATCTAGAGTATAAGTGTTTCTCCTCCCATCATGAGTATATTTTCAATCAAATTGCCATGGTCTTCCCAGTAATACATGGCATACATCCATGGGCATTACATAACATAATATCACATCTTTATACGTACCAATTTGTATCTCAACCTTGCATTGTTTTGTCACAATAATCTGATGTCATTTTTGTAACCATGATACTTTGTAAGGAGTAGGGTGTATTGTCTTTGATAGTCTAAACTTGTCCACCATCTATGTAGAAACAAGTTTGTTAGTGCTTCCACTGTCAATTATTACTTAACAACACTTACCTTTTGATTTACAGGTAGTTTTAAATAAATTCTTCCTCTATGTTAGTTCTTCAATCTCCTTCTTTGTTTTAAGTGAGGTCATTCTCAATAACATGGATTCTCCTACTTTAGGGGGTTCTTCCTTTTCCATAAGTTGAGGTGGTCCTGGCTTTGCCTCAACCACATTCGCATTCCTCTAACTTGTTGGTCTATTATGAGGGAAGCCCCATGACACATGTCCCCATTCTCCACATGTGTAACACCGAACATCTCTTCATCGGTCTCTTCCTCTGGGCGCAAATCTTCCTCTATTAAATTCTACCCTTTGTGGTAGTCTACTACTTAAGCTACTTGCTTCATGCTGATGTTCTTGTCCCCTTGGTTAGGTAGTTCCTTTACCTCTTATTGAGTTTCTTCCTCTATTCCTTTTATTCCATTTTCTCAACATCTTCACTTCTGATTTCAAACATCCTTGATAGGCATCCTCCATAGTCTTCAGATTTAACAAGCTAATCTCATATTGTATGTCATAGCTTAAGCCATTGATATATCTAGATACCTTTTCCATGTCATCTTCTGCATGCCCTGCTCTAATACTCAATCTATAAAACTCTTCTATGTATTCCTTAATAGACATTCCTTTTTCCCTTAAATTTTTCAATTGTTTGAAAAGATTTAACTCATAATCTTTAGGCATAAATTTGGCTTTCATTTTACTCACCATTTTGTTCCATTGCTTGATCTTGGACTTTCTTTTCCTCGTTCTGGATGTTTGTAATTCATCCCACCAAAGAGCTGCATGACCCTTCAATCTGATAACTGCAAATTTCACCTTCCTTTTGTCATCAAATTCCTCTTCATAATCAAAATATTCGTCCAATGAATTGATCCAATCCATTAGCTCTTGTGAATTGAGGCTCTCTTCATACATAGGAATTTCCATCTTTAGTTTTCCTCCTACTTTTGCTAACATCTTGATAACTCTGGTTGTTTCATTATCCTCCTCTTCGTCTTCCTCAAAAGATTCTTCTTTAGTACTATCAGCACCTTCATCAAGTGTTCTTCTCTGAGCAGTCTCAATTAGTTCCATTTTTGTATGGAGACTACGGATCTCCTCTAACCGAACTACATTTGCTTCAGGTTTTCCTTGACCAATGCCAACTCCTCTCCTTGACAGCATTTTTTTATGCAATCAACCTTAATCTCCTACTCTAATACCACAAGTGATGCAACAAAGCTACAATATGAAATAAATACACACGGACCTGTGGGTTACAGGCCCACAAAACCTATCAGAAGTGTTATTGGTTTTAAACACTAGCAACACATAAAATCAGAACCAAAAGAAAAATACACTTCAACACATAAGGCCAGACATCAAATGCATTATGAGCGCATCTATAAATTTCTCGAGTCTGCTATTTTCACCCGAACTCAATTAAATCAATCTTCGTCGTCCATTACATTCACCGATCCAATGGTTGATGTTACACCCGATCAACAAAACTAATAATTGATCCTCCACTATTGATTAACTCATGACAGATCCAATGGTTCATAAGAATTTTGGAGGCACAACTTGCAGAGAGAGTAACCGTCCGAAAAAGTGGTTTTCTCTCTCCACCCGAGCTCTATGTGTTTGGTAGTGAGTGGAATCAGAGGCCTTCCTCAAAATATCGTTTAGCACATTTTGTTCATGGGATATACCACTTTCATTGTTTAAAACACGCTCTTATCTCAATTAATCTTGCGATGCAATATATGGTAATCCAACAACAGGGAAAGGTTCACTCTGTTGGTTCAAACAGGAATGAATGGGTGAGATCTTATTCGACTCAACACTATTAAAAGTACAAAGTCCATGATTTTTCTATTAACTCTGTGTTTTCTATTACGAAGCGTGAAAACATAGAAATCATCAACTCTATCTCGAATACAAAGAAACAAAAACACAACGAGGGTTTCCATAGGCTTGATAATTAATCACAAGAACAACATCAATTATTCATAATAAAAGAGTTTACAGAGTCTCGGCCTTGGCCCAATTACACAAATAAAAGACCTTTGTTTCAAAATACAATCCACACATTATTCTTTCTCTCACTTCACTCAATCCTCTCTCTTCATTACATTTTTTCCCTTCCTTTTATCAATCGAATATCACTATTCTATGCCTAATAACTCAATCCTTATTTTTAATCAATCTAACAACGAATCTGTAATTCCTAGCTCTACCACACACCTATGTTAACAACTTATCTTTGAACCTAAAATAAGACAATTTCTAACTATTACAATAATGAAATACAACTCATTTCTTGAGAGATCAAACACTCTTAGTAAAACTGACTTCTTACCAATTAGGGCAATGAAATTCAACTTGTTTAGCCACAACATGTGAACAAATGTTCACATTGTGGCTAAGTCGAGATGCTCCTGCATCATATATGCTTTTTTCTCACATGAGAATCAAGATGGTTATCGAGACAAGAACATAGAAAGAAAAATAATAAATAGATCATACCATGATGTATTTAAAATTATAAACAACTGCAAATACCAAGATGCATATAAAATTATAACAAAAAATGTTTTCATAGAAATATATACCTTTTTCTCGAATGAGAGTCAAAATGGTTATTAAGACAAGAATATGCAAAGAAAAAAAAAATAAAATGATACCACTATGTATATAAAGTTATAAACAATTGGTTGCAGTATTGATAGCTTTGGACATCTCTTTGCAGTAACACTTGGTATGCAATTTGAATCCATGGTAAGCTCATTGATTGACTTTAAGGCTATTTATCAAACGATTCAAATATTTATTTTCAATAAATGTTAATTATCATGTATTCAGTTGCATCACAACCTTGTTTATTATTATGGGGATTCTCTAATTGTTGAATTGTTAATCTCTAAATTTATATACCTATCTTTATTCTGGGTGTATTTTTGTTTGTGATTGTATTCTATCTGTGTGCTTCATATAATTCGGAGAGATATCTCTCTTATCATGAAATGGAGAATTTTTAATTATTAGTGTTGAGAATGTTATGCCTACCTTTATGCCCCGGTCCTAGATATCTTTTTCTTTGTGAATGACACTTATCTGTGTGTTTCAAATTCATTATCATGTTATCATAATGAAAAATAGTAACTATGTTATCATGTTGCGAAAAATATACTAAAACATGATTGATATGCCCAACCTTAATATCAGATAGTATTTTTAGACGATTTTCTTTTAAGGTTTAATTTTCTTGGAATTTCTTGAGATTTGTTGGAATCATAAATTTGAATTATCAATTCTCTAGTATCTAAATAGCTTTTGGTTTTTTCAAGATATTGAATACATATATGCAATAAAAACCCTAATTTCAACTATAAAATAAACACTTCACAAAAAAATTTGCCTATCAAAAACTCAAAATTATTTAATAATTAACACAACCACATTAGTAAATATAGTTAACGTTAACCCTAAAAATAATTTTGTATCATTTATTTAATAATGTCAATCACCATAATTTAATATTAATAATAAAAACCTTAATGCCATTAATAATATTTTTAATATTATTTACTAAATATTTTTAATATTAAAATAATATAAAACATAAAACTTGGAATAATACCCCTTCTCATATTAAAGACTTGTCTCATAATACCCCTTCTCATATTAAATACCCCTATTATTTTGTTGAATGGATTAATAACATTGAAATGAAATACAAAGATCTTATGGTTAGCTTTGAGATTGTATCCCTTTATACCATGATTCTTATTGGTGAAGTTATTGAGATCATGAGAAACATCACTGATAAAGAAACTGTGGATCTTTTGGAGTTGTGATTGAGATCCTCTTACTTCAGTTTCAAAGGAAAATTTTATGAACAAACGCAGGGTGTGGCTACGGGCTCTCCTCTATCCCCCATAATTGTCAACATCTTTATGGAGCACTTCGAACAGAAGGCTCTTAGGTCATTTCCATACACCCCTGCAAAATGGAAAAGGTTTGTAGATGACATATTTGCCAAGTGGAGTCATGGAAAAGAAAAACTTGACCTATTCCTCAATCATTTAAATAGCCTATCTGACCATATAAAAGTTGCTATTGAAATTGAAAATAACAACCAGCTTCCCTTTCTTGATATCCTTCTAACAAAAAGAGATGAGTCTCTTGGTTTGTCTATAGAAAGAAAACCCGTACAGAAAGATATCTATATGAAAATTCCCATCACCACCTTAAATAGAAGATTGGCATCATTAGGACCCTAACCACTAAGGCGACAAGAATATATGATCTTGACCATTTAAATGATGAATTCAACCATCTACACAAAGTGTTTGAACTAAATGGCTACAATAGAAATACCATTAAGAAGGCCATGCACCTATCGCTAAACAAGAATAACAAGGACCTTAAAAATCAAAATTTATCAACTCCTAAGGTCTCCCTTCCATACATAAAAGGCATCACTGATAAAATTACTAAAATTCTTAATAAACATAACATTAATGTAGCATTCACCCTTGCTAACACCATCAGACAATGATTCAACTTAGTCAAGGATTTCATAAACCCTAAACTTCAAGAAGGTGTTTATGTGATTCCTTGCTGATGCGGTAAGGAATATATAGGTGAAATAGGTAGGTCTCTTAATATTAGAATTAAAGAACACGCTAACGACTTAAGAAGAGATAAGACCTTTAAATCAGCCTTAGCAAAACATGTTCACTCTTCCTCTCATTACATCTGTATGGAAGAAGTCAAACTGGCTAGAAAAGAGGACCAATATCTTAAAAGGAAAACCAAAGAAGCCATTGAAATAGAAAAAAGAAAGAACAACTTGAACCAGGACGATGGATTAAAACTAAGCAATACCTGGAAACTTTTACTTGAAATCTTAAAAATCAATAATTAACCCTTATCCCTTAAATAACCTATTCCCTCCTCTCTTAAAAAAAATCAATATAATAATTAACAAAAACATCAATCATATAACATCCTCCTTAATCAATAAAACAATCAACAACATAAACATAAACTAGTAATTGATTACTTCACACATAATCATTTGATAACATTTAAATATAACTAATAAGAAATCTATACAGTTAAAAATTAACTCTAGGAATGATAGATAATATTATAGCAATAACTCAACAAATCTATAAAAATGAAATAAATTTATCAAATTTATCAAATTAATCAAATCAAATTAAATAACTAATTAAACA